>JAKVIS010000644.1:0-59042 GCA_033119425.1 Bufotes viridis | reverse complement strand
AAAAAAATCCTGCTGCTGCCACCTACATGCTCTGTCATTGTGCCACTCTGTGGTCTCCTTATGCTGCTGCTGCCACCCCCACACTGTCATTGTGCCACCCCTGTGGCCTCCTCCTGAGGCTGCTACTGCCGCCACCTCAACGCTCTGTCATTGTGCCATTCTGTGGCCTCCTGATGCTGCTGCTGCCATCTCCACATTGTCATTTTGCCACTCTGTGGCCTCCTCCTGATGCTGCTGCCACCTCCAGACTCTGTCATTGGGCCACTCTGTGGTCTCCTCATGCTGCTTCCACCTCACCACTATGTCATTGGGCCACTCTGTGGACTTCTCATGCGGTTGCCATCCTCCCCACTTCATGACTGGGCCACTATTTTGCCTTTTGGCCTGGCTGAATTTATTTGACCCTTCTTCTGATCTGTCAGAAGGAAGGAAAAATGAAATGCACAACGGATCCTGTCTATGTAACAGCTGTAAGGCCTGTATGACATGGTCTCTATTTTGCATCAGAATTGGCTTATAATTTGGTAGCCAAATGCAGGAGTGAGTACAAAACACAGAAGACATGCAAATATTCCATTCATATGTCATCTCTGTTTTGGATCCACTCCTGTTTGTTTTTGGCTGTAGCAATACTGATGGATTGCTGACCGAGTGAAGGCAGATGCTCTACAGACAGGAGAAGTTTTTTGGGGGTTATTGTTCTGATGGATCAGAGGAAGGGCAAAATAATCAGTGATGTCATCATAAACTTACTGCTGACACTCTATCCACTCTGTCGGGGGGCTCTACTTGTATAGGCGTTTAATAGAACAGGTTCTGTAGACATCTATGTGGAATCAGCTGACAATGGTGTAAAAGGAGTGCGCTTTTTCTCTAAACTAACTAACATTGACCTGTAAAGCTGAGTTCACACTTGAGTTATTTGGTCAGTTTTGGCCCCGTGACTGCCCAAATACATGAAGTGTGCAGTGATTCTAAGCGCGACGTCATCTGCATGTCATACTGACTCACAGTATTGTTTCACTACCACAGCAGACTCCCTATACGTGTTACTGCAAGGCATAGTGTTCAGCACCACTGTAAAGGCTCTCTGCAGCCAGGATATAGCCGATTCGAATTTTTGAGAAATTGGCTTATCTCTAGTGTACAGCTAACCCTAAGGGCGTTATTCTGGAAATTCCCTGGTATTCAAACTTTAACCCCTATACATGGATGTGGACTTTGCTGTGGGTTAGAAACAAGACCACTACCTCCTGGGATGGTCCTGGTGTAGTTGGCAGCTGAAAACCACAGTCACAGTCTGAACAGTCACTAAGTCTAGAAGGCTGGTTTTAGAGATCCAATTGGTCTTTATTAAAAATATTTAGCCGTTCTGTCACAAAGGGTTAACTGCTAATCTAGAACTTTCACTTTGTGCCTAATACCCCTTATCTGTAAATTAATAAAAGGTCATAAAAACTTAATTTATTTAAGCCAAATTCTTATCAGTAAGATTAGAGTTGTGCTATAATGAGTGTTTATCAGAGGCAAGGAGCCCCTCAGCAACCTGCCAGATAAAAATACACATACTGTAGATAAACACAAAGCTGTGCAGGGAAAATAGCTCATCATTTTTAATAAATACCAATTGAAAAAATTATTTAAAGCTCAAAATGACTACAATGCAATAACAATAAAAAAAATCCCAAAGGTGTCCACAGACTTTAAGATCTGTAGAAGTCATGTTACACAGGGGTGCTGATTTTTGCAGAATGTACTTTCAATAAATGAATGCACTGAATACATTAAGAAGAAACACTGAGCGATTTAAGAGCAGTTAAAGCCTGGGCATTTGATTTGAGTTTTTCACTCTATATATCTCAGTAGTCAAGTACATTCTGTCTTCAGCCCTGAGTATCCTGCAGTGCACTGAGAAGGTGTCATTGGATTCGTCTGCAGGATTCGCTGCCCAGTTCCACTCTTCTCCTCTCCCCTTTGATCTTTCCATCCTGCCAAGTCGAATCTCCCCAGCTTGTACGAGTGCCACTTCTCCTCCCATCAACGCCTTAAAGCTCATCTTCACATAGAGCCTGATGTTCCACCAACGCCTTTTCTTTGCCGTTCCTGGCTCAGGTTCTTGTGCTGCATTGACTAGTAGACGGATCTTGGAAAACAGACTGTCTCCTGATGGTGCCAAGCAGCAGCAGCTCTCTGTATTCTCAGCGCTGCTTCTCATTTTCACAACTAATTGTCCATTCATCACCTCCACCGTGACCACGGAGGGCTCCTCCACACAAGACATAGTGACCACCCACCATGGCCTACATTAATATAATCATCAAGCAAACATAAGTAGCTAGATTATTAAATAAGGCCAATTAAAAATGCTGTCAATAGGGCTTAAAAGAGAATCTTTCATCAAAAACAAACTTTATTTGATGAAGCATGTAGGGAAAACAGTCAGAAGTGTGATTTCCAGTGAAAAACAGTTTATTTTTTTTATATCAAAGAGCAGCGCTCTCCGATTGCCTATGATTTATGTGTGATCCCGGTAATTAACACAAAGGTACTCCCGTTGGTGAGGAAATGCATCATTCAAGATCTATGCGCCGATATCCAAACATTTCATTTGATGTTGCGTATTACATTTTTCCAGCCATACTACTATTTAAAGCCATACTTTAGCATGCGGTGGCGAATGGTTACAGATATAAAGGACTGCTCCAGACTGTGAAGACATTAGTAATCTCGATACAATGAGGTATGAATGGCTTATTTTGACTATTATTTTAATACTTGTAGAATATTGATCAGTTATACACAGCATATTCTTGCATTGTTTAATACGCATGTCATATATAGTATATATATATATGGTGCTTCTGCAAATTAGCTAGCCCTCCTATATATCTAGTATAGAGCTGTGGAGTATGTAGATTTTATAATGTCATGTATTGCAAAGGATCAGATTGACCTACCAGAGTACAGGTGATCCTTCTGAGCACTTATTGCTAGTATGCCCAGCAGGTTACAATACAATTAACAGTGGATGTGCACGTTATTATTTTATGCACTTATATAGCGCTGACATATTGCGCAGCAATGGAGCTCACAATCTAAGTTCCCTGTATGTCTTTGGAGTATGGAAGGAAACCGGAGTACCTGGAGGAAACCCAAGAAAACACAGGGAGAACATACCAACTCCATGCAAATGTTGGATTGGTTGGATTCCAACCCAGGGTACCAGTGCTAACCACTGAGCCACCGTGCTGCCTATGTTCTGTATGGTTGGAAGGTAGACCCTCAAGGAACCCAAGTCTGACACTGGTAGTACTGATAAGGAAAAAGTTATTGGGATGTGGCTTAAATAACAATTGCCTAAAGGGAGTGTCTCGCCATAACATCTTTTCACCAATCCACAGGATAGGTGATAAGTACATGGATGGTAGGAGTCTGACTGCTGGGAAGCTCGCCCATCCCAAAAACAGGAGTGCCTGAGTCACCTGAGTGAATGGAGCTATGGTCACACATGCAAGCCTGACAAAAAGAAGCTGATTAAAGCACTTGACTGTATCCGGTAGTAGTAGATGAATGGACTGTCACTTCATTACCTTAGAGGACTCGGGGTCCCTTGCTGTCATAAATACAGGGTCCCAGAAATCAGACCCTCACATATCCTGTGGATAGATAATAAGTTGGTATATTGAGAAAACCCCTTTAAAGGGATTTTAATATTGATAGTGTAACACCCCAGAGTGGTGTTCCCACTTCTGCACCTTGCTACTGTCTTTATTGGTCTAACCTCATGTCATCTTGTGCATTTTATTCCAGGTCCTCCACACTGTGCATTTCTAATGTTATGCAACTGTTTTATTAAATTTAATTTACCTGGTTCAGCAGCAGGTGGCAGCAAATATGGCAGAGCTATCTTTGATAGAATGGAACCTTCCATTCCATTTTAACCCCTCTCTGGAGAGAAGTCCTACTTCCTGCAGGAAGGGTGGGGCAGAAGTTCGAGTTGGTCTAGCTTACCTCCTGCTAGGGGACAGGTGTGCAGGGGCATGTCTCTTGGGACGTGCCCAAGCCAGCCAGAGCACCCTCAGCTCTGCTGGCCATGGAGTCCAAAGCTTAAAGCCTCAGGAGTCAGGAGGAAAGTTCCCTGGCCTAATCGAGAGACAGACCATACAAAGAGAAGTGCAGCATACAAGAATAAGCAAAGTCAGCCTGTCAGTACAGCATAGCCAGAGAGAAACAGAGGTAGCAGATTCGAGTTTGCCTGCCAGTTGTGATGCTAAAGCCTTCTGGGACCAAGACAAAGTCTGTAAACTTTTTTGGAGAACGTTTATGCAAAGTAAGGCTGCTGTTCAACTACATACAAGGTCTAGATTCCATCTTTCTTTCAAATCCCTCATTTATTCCCCCTATTTATTGCTTCGGAGCCAAAGCCTGGGGTCCAGCTGTATCCAGGTAGGAGCACCGTGACACACATAAAGGGACATTTTAGGCTGCACTATACCACTCGGCATTCCTACACCTGGGATGGGCATTCTATATATAGAGGGCCCTAGGGGGAGGCGCCCGTTGCAATAGCCTGTCCTCAGGATAAATCATCGATATGAGATCGGCGGAGACCCAACTTCCGACACCCTCACCGATCAGCTGTTTTAGAAAGCCACAGTAATCACTGGACTTTATCACATCTTACCAAGAACAGTGCCATCTACTGGATAGCGGTTGTGCTTTGTATCGCAACCCAGGCCCATTTACCTGAATGGGACTGATCTGCGCCCAGACCATGTGCTCACAGAGCGCCACTACCTTTTCACACAGCTGATCGTGGACATTTAACCCCTCAGATGCTGTGGTCAAATACGACCATGGCGTCTAAGAGTGCTAAAACCCTGAAGCACGCGCATCAAGGGCAGGAATGCTTCCCCTAGGTGGAAATCGGGGAAAGTGTTCTATGCATATCATGAGCCTGTACTAGGCTTCTAGGCTTATTACTTGTATATTACAATTCAGGCCAGCAGATGGCAGCACTGAATTGTAATATAGCAATTTCTGTATAGGATAATAGAGCAAATTTCATTATTCTATACAAATTGTCATCTGATGATTGCAAGTTAGGGTCCACTTGAAGACCTAAAAAAAAGTAAAAAAATGAAAAAAAAGTTTTGAAAAAAAAAAAATAATAATAATCAAATCAAAATAAATAAACAATTAAAGAAAATAACATCATGGGCATTTCCACATGCAAAAACGCATGTACTATTAAAATCTGAAAAAAATGATACCATACGGTGAATAGCGTAACTGAAAAAAAATAAAAAAAGCAGTTTTTCTTCGCTTTACTTCCCAAAAAAAAATTAAATAAGAAGTTATAAAAAAACTCATACACACTCCAAAATGGTATTAGCAAAAACTACAGATCGTCCCGCAAAAAACTAACCGTTACACATCATAGACATAACTATAAAGAAAGTGGCAAAATGTGGCAATGCCAAGAATTTGTTTTTCCAAAAGTTTTTAGTATTAAAACGCAAGAAAAACTATACAAGTGTGGTATTGCCGTAATCGTACTGACCTGGAGAATGAAGAGCATAAGTCAGATTTAATATATAGTGCACGTCGTAAAAACAATACCCATAAAACTTTGGCAGAATAGCTTTTTTTTCCAATTCCACTCCATTTGGAATTTTTTCAGCTTGCCTCTACAATTTAATACCATTTTAAATGGTGGCATTAGAAAGTACAACTTGTCCTGCAGAAAAAAGCCCTCATATGGCTATGTGAACGAAAAAATAAAATAAAGTTATGGCTCTAGGATGGCAGTATGCAAAAAACGAAAATGTGAAAATGGAAAATTGTGTAATTGTGTAAACCAGTGCGGGTAAACCTCCCGTTCGTCGGCGCAGGCGCGCAATTTATCTACGGACGAAGGAGGTGAAGATCCAGTGAAAGGGCGGGCCGAATGGGTGAAAGGGGAGTGGTTGCTTCTGAAAATCAGTGCGGGGCCTGGGCACTGGCGGTTTGAACGCCGCCCCTGGGCACCTTCACACACTAATTTGCATATGGAATAAAAGTATTTTTTGGACGACCTATGGAACGGACAACAATATGGTAAGATGCATTTTAATGTGGGGGCTGTGTTGGACACAATGGTGTAAGTGTTAGATATTGCAATTTTGGGGTGAAAGACTCCCTTTAAGGGGAAACATGTAAATATGTTGGAATGGCCTAGTCAAAGCCCAAATCTCAATCCAACAGAAAAACTGTGGTCAGACTTAAAGATTGCTGTTCACAAGCACAAACCATCCAACTTGAAGGAGCTGGAGCAATTTTGCAGGGAGGAATGGGCAAAAATCCCAGTGGTAAGATGTGGCAAGCTCATAGAGACTAATCCACAGCGACTTGGAGCTGTTATTGCAGCAAAAGGTGGCTCTACAGTATTGACTTTAGGGGGGTGAATAGTTATGCACATTGACTTTTTCTGTTATTTTGTCCTATTTGTTGTTTGCTTCACAATAAAAAAAAAAAAAACATCTTTAAAGTTGTGGGCATGTTCTGTAGATTAAATGATGCAAATCCTCAAGCAATCCATGTTAATTCCAGATTGTGACGTACCAAAACACGAAAAAATTCAAGGGGGGGGGGAATACTTTTGCAAGGCACTGTAATATCAAGGGTACCATCCACCATTCTGGCTCCTCAGGTGCTTATTGCATATCCTCTGCCCATCAGTCTTTTTGGAGCTATTGCATAAGTGCTACTTCACAGGCCATAAAAGTATGACCTTTGGTGATTTTGACCACTTCAGGATTAATTTGGTAGTCATGGCATTCCTATACAATTCATTCAAAAAATTGTGACATTTAGTCACAATTTGCACATTGTACTATTTTGGGGGAATATTTGGGGAGTGACAATTGCACCTAAATTGTTTTGCCAGTTTATGTGTTGTCAGGCCAATTTGACTCTGCTATTGGTAATGGCTTGGTCTGGCAAATATTCAGAATGTCATGAGGATTTACACATGGATTTTATGACAAAATCCTCATCAAATCCTCTAACATCCCACCTAGAATGCATCTTTTATAATGTTTTCACTTATACAGTAATATACTATCTATCACCAATATAACAAAGAGCGTTGTGGTTATTTATGCACAGTCGAGTCACATTGTTGTAACCGTTATTCGTAGTAGATCACAGCACTCAGCAGATAATTGGCAAAGAGATGGGTGCTCGTCAGTGATTATCCCTCACTCCACTTACGGAATTCTTTAGATAAATCAGGGTTTCAGACAGCACACCACATGGAGTTTTCGAGGCAATTAGTGTTTTATTCAGCCGATCATTACATCAATTTGAGAAGCAACGTTTCGGGATTACATGTGATGCCCTTCATCAGGCTAAACTTAGATGCATGTGCGCGTGTGGAGCCGGCACATTATTGTAACCACCAGCTAATATCCGGATTCCAGAGTAACCGCTGTGTGCAGCATGTACAGCAGCTAGATGGGCGGGGAGTGACTCAATAATGTCCTGGTAGGTTTTTACAGGTATCTGCAGTTATGCTGACTGCCGTGCATCCCACCGCTACTGGAGGGTGCATGGGGGAGGATCCATAGAGTGAACACGATAATCAGTGTTGTCCCACAGATGCTCAATTTGGTTCAAGTCTGAGGACTTAGGTGGCCAGTGTTGTACTTGAAAGTCTTGGTCATGCTCTTCCAACCAAGGTTGGACATTTCTAGCTGTGTGACATTTCGTATTGTCTTGCTGGAAGATCCCATCCACCCCAGGGAAGACAATTACCATGTATGTGATCTGCAAGGATGGATTCATACCCAAATCAGTTAAGAGTGTCTTCCACATGTTTCCACATTAGTCACAATAATGCTATTTGTTCAATATAGTTTCACCCCAGCAGCGTGCAAACCATTAAAAAAACTGCGTAATTCTAGAAATACTGCGACCCTTGGCCAAAATCCAATATTCATCCCTGTTTGCAAATCTGATAAATCACCCCTTTTACCCATGGCAGTAACGAGGGATATGTGTGCAGACAGCCTATCACACGCCTTTATACCCACCAAGCCTGCTCACCACCCGTGACTTCCTTCATGAGCCACGAGCTGCCAACGCTAAAAGTGGTCATAATAATGTGGCAGTGTATGTATGCATTATATATTAATATGTATATTCATCTCATTCCAACCATCTAACAAAACGTGATTAGAAGAATGTACCTGCAGTAGCTGGTACCTGGCCAAAGAGGTCTTTCTAGGTTTTTGTATGTAACAACACTGATGGTCCATGCCCACTGGCAACTCCCTGGTCTCAGAGAGTATTGACACCAGATTGCTCACCTGTCCTCCTGCCTGGTTTCTCCAGCGGTCCGCACCTGTCAGAATCTCTCTACTGCTCTCTCAGCCACCAGAGAATTGTTCGGCCTATCCTCTCTATGCTTGGGCTGCAACTTCATTCTTGCCTGCTGTTCTATAGCAAGCATTGCTAGGGTATTGAAGGTACTTTTCCTTACAGGAATGTGCCTGAGCAATGGGTTCACTAGCTTGCTAGACCCTGCAAAGTTGTGGTGTTATCCCATTCTGATTACCATGCTCAACCCCTTTTTGTTTACCAGATTTAACCCTCTGGTGTCTGATCTGACTTCTGCCTGACTCCTGTATTGATTCAGCTCAACTTGCATTGACTTACTGCCTGTTTACTGGATTTTACGAAGTCTGCCTGCCTTCCATTAATAAAGCTGCAGTCTATTCCCTTGTGGAGAACCACTGGTGTATCTTGACCTGCCTGGCACACCTGTCACTGAACAGAGACAGACTACTCCAATAGGGGCTGGACTGATGGTTTCCCTGCAGTGGAGTCAAGATCCCTACACAGAGGTTTAAAGGCAAAAAACTGTGAGGCCAAGGATAACAACCTTAGAAGTAGCCCCAAGCCAAATCTGTTCAATGACACAGTGGGTCCATACCCTCTTTGTGACAGGATATAAGATAACATTCACATGCTACTCTAATAAGTATGAATTGCTAATTATACATTTCCTTATGGAGGTATTGTAAGTATTATAGTTGGCTCCCCAATTTATTCAGAATTTAAATTCAATTTTATAATTTAACAGAAATTTTGTCCACAGTTTTCGGCTTCATAGATCATATGTGGTGAACATCTTGCTCTGGACAAGTATGATTAGATCATATATTTTCTGAACATCTATCATAAAACTTTATGTTCTCTATGACAGCTCAGTTCCTGATGCAAATTCCATATGTTTAACTTGTATTGGGTTTGACCAACTACATTTTGAAAATATTATTTTGTGCTTAGAATATGTGCAGTTCATGATTAGCCTTCTGCATGATTATTTTTCACTGGGATTTTGTCCTTAAATAATTTTTATTTTTAAAAGGAGTAAGAATTGATTACTAAGTCAAAGAAAACATAGAATGGAGATCCACTTTGCAATGACTACTGTACTTTCAGTAGCAAATATATTCAGAACTTAAAGAAGCACTCCTACAAAAATCTTTACTCTCTGCCCTATTAAAAAGGTACATGATGCAAATTGTAGCAAGGTAATCTTCTTACCGGTGACTGTACTTGTGAGTTATAACCTCCCTTCTGATCCTAAGCTGTGTCATGTGACAAACATTCTGCCTCCTGTGAAACTGACATTGAGGTTCCCATAGAAATACTAGAGAAACTGGCTTCCTTAAAAAGTGCTGTGTTATTTGGAAAGTCAAAGTGTTTGTTACATGACACAGCTGAGTATCAGAAGGGAGGTTATAACTTACAAATACAGTCACTGGTAAGAAAATTACCTTCACTACAGTTTGCATCATGTACCTTTCTAACAGCTCAGCGAATACATGTTGCCAGTGATCTGCCTTCAGCTATCAACCAGCCTTTCCAGTCTTCTTCATTCACATTAATCATTAACTCTATTTCATCTTTAAAGGGGTTGTGCTAAGGTAGAAAAGTATCCCTTTTCCACCAGGGAATGAGTATCTGATAGCTGGGTCTGACTTCTGGGATTGGGAGCCCTACAATCACAAGAATGGGGGTCTCAGAAATAGACAAGCAGTCCTATAGATAATGCATTCTCCTGATCAGAGTGCATCCCAGTGGTTGACCACCGATCAGATAGTTATTCCTATTCTGTGGATCAGGGATAGGTTTCTAGCTTCGCACAGCCCCTTTAACTAAAGCTGGGCATACTGAACTGCTGGGTCAAGTAGTAACTGATACTATATGTTTATACCCAGCACCATAGCCAAACCAAGTAGCACTAAATAACATCCAGCAACTTTAAAGGGGATGTCTGATGGAATATACTTTTAGATAATGAGCAGAATGGATCAAACAAATAAAGTAAGCATCACTCACCTCACGGATACTGAGTCACTGAGGTCTCCACTTTCTGGTCTGGGCTCGAGAAACCAGAAACGGCAGCAGATGTCCTCTCAGCCAATCACTGACCTCATCAATGACGTGCCTCAGCCTGTGACTGGCTGAACAGACTTCTGCCGTTTTATGTCTGTCAAGCCAGAACCGGGAAGCAGAAATTGAAGGACGTGCTGGCTGGGTCCTTCAGAGAAAGTCTCGCCTAGAATTATTTTCCACTTTCCTTTTATAATGAAGCTCAGGATTAACATCTTGCTTATGTTATTAGGCAAATCAAAAGATACATGGACTAGTTTGTGTTGCTATTATAAGTAGGGGGTAAAAGTCACCATGGATATGTGTTTTTGTAGCTTTCAAAATAAAAACATCAAGTTAAATTATGTAAGGTTGGGACACTTGTGAAGCCCCAGGGTGAATTCAGTGAAGTGTGAGAACCATTATCAGCATTAACAGCCACTCACCTGATTGACTCATAGAGATCAATAATAGTTTCTCCGGGATGCAAGTGAGATGTTCTATTGATCTGTCATCACACACATACAGAAGACCTGAACTAAGGGACTAAATATTGTAATACACCACAACAACGAAGAGTCCCCTGTCATATGTCTCAGTAACTATACCAAGATCCATACTCTCGTTTTTAACAATATGCACCTTTACACTCTATCCCATTCCCAAGATGCTTTACGTCATATGCCTCCTTCATTAGCGATGGAATTTTCCACCAATTGACAGTCTATTTTTGTCTCACATGTGCGTCCTTTTCATAGTACTTTACATGCATCGAGCTGGGGTCATGAATTACAGATTTTCAGTACTTGAAAGACAGAAATTCTTTAGGTGCTAAGTAGCTGAGCAAAGCAATACTACTGATTAAGAATTCTTCCCGAATTTCCCAAAAATTTAGATTCTAACAAACCCGAATTTATTGTGGTTTGTTTCAGGAAAATCACACACAGAGCGAAAGGGAGAGAGAGCACATTCCTAAAAAACAAGAGTACTAAGTGTCTCCAGCATAAGTTTCCTTGGCTAGCTGAGTGGCTTTGCTAGTACTCTTGAGGATGCTCTACTTCATTAGAAAGACCACCATCATTAGGTATCAGGCTTAGTGTTCTTTTCTTTTTGGAAGGAAAGCTAATTTGAATATCTTTCTCTGAAGTCCAAAGGTATGCAGATTGGCTTTTCTTACAAAATGAAAAGAACACTAAGCCTATCTGATGTGAGCAGATGTAATACATGTTAATTTGTTTATATGTTCCACAGAAATGCAGAGCAGTATTGGCTGGACCACAATACTCCACATGCATACCAGGTGGTTCCCCTAATTAAAAAGAGCACCAGGAGATCCAGATGACTCAGCAAAGCACAAAGCACAGCAATGCCACTGCTCTCTGTCTTTCAGAACTGCAAAAAACAGCAGAAAATAGCTGCTTGGGAGTTTTTTATATAGTAAGGGGTAGGCAACTTTCCTATTGGTTGCTAGGGATTTGGCTAAGCTCAGACAAAGCTATTGCAGCCTTCTCATTGGTCCACGAGCAAGAAAAAGTGAGGCTACTGATGAAAAAAAAATCTAGAATATTCGCGATTACGAAGATATAGCACTATATTCTAGATCTTCACGAATTCTCGAAGTGCTGTTATTCGCGATACAAATTTGCGATTAGAATATTCGCGATCAACACTAATCTTACTCACCGAAGTGCAATACTGAGACATTCAATACTATGGTCTTTTTGGAAGGATAACAAGCTTGCATGTCTCACTCAGGGTAATATTACGTGTTGGTCTTTCATGTCTTCCAGGACTAATTTTGTTCTATGGTATTTGAGAGAGAAAAATGTGAGTCCTAGGAGACCTTAGAGTGTTATATACCAATTATCAGGGCAATTTGAGCATATTTGATTCAGGCAGAATTGATCTGGATCTGAATCAAAAAACAAAATGTATTTCAAGAAGTTTGCTCATCTCTAGTGCCAAACTTGTTTTGTAATGGATTTTCTACATAAGAGAACACATTGTAGCTTGTATACCACAATAGTATGGGCATTCTGGGTCCCATTGTCATTACCACAAACCCATGTGTGCACAAGCTGCCGATTATCGTTCAGGAGTCATTTGATATTACTAAGGTGTAAACTAGACCAGAAAGTCTAAAGATGCACCAAATTTATGAAAGTGGCTCATACGCTATACTAAGTTTTGTGTATCTTGCTAGACGTTAGATACTTTTCACTAACCACTTACTTGTTAGCTTACTTTGCACTAAAATTTTAATGGACTCTTGGCACATGTCACATTTTAAGCCACATCCATTAACCCCTAGGCTATGCTTGTGAGGTGCAAAATTGAGCCAGAAGTCTGACACATTCAGCTTTTAGTAAATCTTCTTGAACGCATTCAATCCATAAATTGTAAGAAGTAACAATTACATCCTCAAACAGATGCCCCTTCCCCATCTAAATTTAAAAAATGCTGCTGTTTTCTGCCCACAGCATCTATGTAGCCCTAGATGTCTTCATCGGTACATCGGTCCCCTACTGAATGCTTACTATTAAGGGCTATTTTTAAAGTTGCTTGACTTTTTATTTTAGATATGTAGTTCCCCACATCTGGGGTACTACTATTGTAAACAGTTTGTAATGCAATGCAATGAAATGTCATGCTATACACTTTGTCACCAGCAGATTCGGTATGGTCGGCAAAGTTTGACATCAGGAAGGGAACTTACCATTCCTCCCCTCTTGGTAGGGAAGAGCAGGGCTAGTGACAGTCAGTTTTAGAGTTTGAGAGAGGAAAGTGAGGAGTGATGGAGCATGTGATCCCGCTCCTCCAAGCCATGTTATCCACAGAAGCGGCTCATCTATGAGGACAACATTTCCCCAGAGAGACTGCAGCATCCTAGGCTACAGAAGATTTGTAAACTACAGCGTATGTGTGTCAGCAGAGTGAGCAAGCAATCAAGCTATCAAGACTCTGCTGCAAGGTGGTAGGAAACACGTTAAGACATCACCACCGCAGTTCAGGACAGGTATAGCTAGAAATCTGCATCATTTTGTGGACACCTACTGATATAGGTGCCAGAGTAAAGCCATAGGGATGGGAATAACGGAAAAATACAGCTTCAGCTAGCAAACTTCTGAGTGTCTTCTACTGCCACATTACCTGCCACCATACCCTATTATCTGGGAGGAGAAAAATTGCTCTGTGTACGAACTGATGCTGGATGTGCTACTTTCTGTTTTTGCGCTCAGTAAAGAAAGGTGTTTTTTGTTCTACAATCTCTGCCTGGTTCTTTATTCATCGCCCCTTTTCACTGCAACGAACACCAGGGAGTGACAGCCTGAGGTAGGACAACGTGAAACAACAACTTCTCATCAGGGCACTTCTGCACTGGCTCCTCAGGGGCTCACTGCAGATGCATTGGCACAAGTTAGTGGATATAGCGCTGGCATTGAATTAAAAAGGTTGGGCAGTGAAATTATTTCCCATTCAAGTGAACTGGATGAGCAGTTGTAGTTACACTGCATCTCCACTACAAGTAAGATGGCATGCATTAAAACAGTGAAGAGGACATGGTGCTCACACAAGCACCATGGCCTCTTCAATCAGCTAATCGGCAGTGGTGCCAGGAGCTGGACCCTCACTCATTTGATAATTTGACCTATCCTAAGGATAGATCTTCAAAATACTGTCACTGCACAACCCCTTTAAGTGCATAGATATCATTTAATTGCTGTTGTTTTGTAGAGTGATAGTCTGCGAAGAGATGTCTCCTAAGAAAAGAGAACCATCTTTTGCTATCACCATCCTATAAGTCAAAGTCCAACTTTATAGCAAGCCGGGTCAGATATCTATCTGTAGACAATTGTTTCAGGGTGCTTGCCCCCTCATCAGTACAAAATAGGATTCTGGCTGGCTGGGTGCGATGCCTTGGAAGCAGCTTAAGCTGGGTACTGAGTCTCCTTAAAAAGACCAGCCCTGTGTGGAGACTTACTAGACTTATCGACAATGCTCGATGAGAAAGCAATATGCAAGTCAGATTTTGACTCATATGGGGCCACTTGCAAGAGATGGTTCTCTCTTCTCCGGAGACACCTCTTTGCATATTCTTTTTCCATAGAGCATTGGCAATAAGTCTTTATATCATGGAGCACTTCCAGTAAGTCTCCACAGAGGACTGGTTTCTTTAAGGAGACCCAGTACCCTGCTTAAGCTGCTTCCAAGGCATTACACCCAGGCAGAATCTGTACTGATGTGGGGCAAGCACTCTGAAAAAGCTGTCTACAGATGGATATCAGGCCTGGATATTTTCCCTTGTCATATTTCAAGGCTTACTAAAATGTCAGATTTTGACTCATAGGGAGCCACTTCCAAGAGGTGGCGCTAATGAGCTGGGTCTTTTTAAGGGGACACCTCTTTGCATGTTGTTTTCTTGTAGAGCATTGCCACTAAGTGTCCACATAGGGCCGGTTTCTTTAAGGAGACCCGACCCAGTACCCTACTTAAAGGGGTTATCCCATAATTAATGTGGCATGTCCTTTCTGTTGCAGTTCCCTCTCTGTAACTGCCACATCTTCTAACAGAACACATGCCTTGTGGCAGTAAAAGATTTAAACTGAGCATGTGTGACCAGCTCAGTGAGATGGACAAAAAAATAAGGAAAAGAACAAACAGCAGGTGGCGCTATGCAGATACATTTTATTAAATAGCTCACTGGCTATGCTAAATTTTTAATTACATGCAATTACAAAAGTATTTAGATCCAGGTGCTGGTTTGAAAAATGTAGAATATGTTTTGTGACAGAACCCCTTTAAGTAGAGTGATAGTGACTCAACAATATAGACCTGCATTGGTCTTTATAAAAATATTCCTGCCTTTATTTCATGTCGCTCTGGAACCATGTCTCTTCCACATGGCCTGTAAATCAGATTTAATATGAAGCAAACTCTCATACAGCTTTCCCAATTGAAGAATGCACAAAGCCAGAGATGGGAGAAGAGGAGGGGTATATTGCTTGGCTCACAATAAAACCACATTAAAAAAGAAACCAAGCCTTTAAAATCCCGTAATAAAATAGTTGCTGAATGGCTGCGTAATAAACTATCTGCTTTCAATAAATATTTGGCGGTTATTCTATCAGAACTCTGGTAACAAACAGTAGGCATGTTACAGAGATCTGGCTTAATTTGTCACAAGATTTATGTGATCCATGTGTATTGGCATTTCTTAAAACCCTTTTATTAGCCTTTATTGCTAAAATCCCATCCGTAGCACAGGGGTTAACCTGGCAGCCAGAGAAGGGCTAAACGGTTTGCGATCTGATGCCAGAAAACCCGCTGTGAAGTGGGAAGATGGCTCGTCGTATAAAGCATCCCGGTGTCGGGAATTCTAAACACATGGCAGCATTTTGCAAAACACTTTCTCCCCCAATAAATAAACCTCTTAGGGATGCGAGACGCAACGCTCAGGGAGTCGCAAGCACAGAGCTTGCTGGCAAGCGCTGGAATTGGGTTATTGACAAATCAAGAGGAGGAGGGTCCTGGCCCCGGTCATCTTGGCAAGACGCTGCAAAGCCTTGTACACAACGATATTGAAAGGCGGCAGTGTTTATGGCAGTACATTAGTAAGAGTGGAAGGGACTCCCACATTGTAGTCACAGCTGTCTTTGTGTTTCTGTCTGCTGTTTGGGAAAATGTACTCAAGAATAGATGCCGGTCTGATCGAATCATGCTCATTTGAATAGGTAGAAAGTAGAAGTGTCTTGAGTTGAAGTGGGAACTATCATGGAAGCGCCACTGCATGTAAAAATAAATGCGCCCCTCATGTTGGCAAGAGGATAACCTCATTAGACAAAATTGCCCTTTTGTATTTTACGGCACTCTGCCATATGGCTGGGTTATTGATCTGCTGTCTTCTGGAACTTCTTTTGATAAATTTAATCCAATAAAATTTTCAGATTTTTTTTTTTTCTTTTAAATATATGCCATCTTATTTTGCTGTAAAACATGGAGCCTGCAGATTGAGGTAAGTTATTAAGGGGTCTTTCAGCACAATTTAAAGGGCATCTGTCAGCAGATTTGTACCTATGACACTGGCTGACCTGTTACATGTGCACTTGGCAGCTGAAGGCATCTGTGTTGGTCCCATGTTCATATATGCCCGCATTGCTGAGAAAAATGATGTTTTAATGTATGCAAATGAGCCTCTAGGAGCAACGGGGGCGTTGTCATTACACCTAGAGGCTCTGCTTTCTCTGCACCTTCCGCACCCATTCCACTTTGACTGACAGGGCCAGGCAGAGAAAAGGTCATAATGCGTGACCATGTTAAAAGGGAAAGGATGTGGCAGTTGTAGAAAACAGAGCCTCTAGGTGTAATGGTAACGCCCTAGAGGCTCATTTGTATATATTAAAATATCATTTTTCTCAGCAATGCGGACACATATGAGCATGGGACCAACACAGATGCCTTCAGCTGCCAAGCGCCCATGTAACAGGTCAGGCAGCGCCATAGGTACAAATCTGCCGATAGATGCCCTTTAGGGTCCATTCACATGTCCGCAATTCTGTTCCGCATTTTGCGGAACGGAATTGCAGACCCATTAATTTCAATGGGGATAGGCGATGTCCCGGCCAGGTCCGCAATTGCGGATCTGCACTTCCGGGTCCGCAATCGCGTTCCCGAAAAAAATAGAACATGTCCTATTCTTGTCCGCAATTGCGGACAAGAAAAGGCATTTTCTATATATGGCCGGCGATGTGCGGTCCGCAAATTGCGGAACGCACATCGCCGATGTCTGTGTTTTGCAGATCCGCGGATCCGTGGATCCGCAAAACACACACAGACTTGTGTATGGACCCTTAAACAAATTTTCTTCCTCTGCAAGTAGTTTTGAAATGATACTGATACTCACCTTGTCGACCCCCCCCCCACCTCTGCCGTTCTGATGGTGCCTGAATCTCCTCTGCCCGCCACTTTCTGCTCCTGTTCTTGACATAGCAGGAAAAGGCTGCAGTGATGACCTGAGCAGCATTGACAGTGACTTTATGCCATGTTGAGAAACAGGAAGTGAAGTGCAGCTGGACCCAGGCACCATCGCAACGATCGGAATGGCAGTGGCGGGGGATTGTCAAGGTGAATACAAAATCTTCTTTTTAACAATTTGCAGGACAAGGAACATTGTTTTCAATATGACAAATTCCCTTTAAATCACTAGTCATATATAATATAGAGACAGCTATCCTTTAAATATTAGGGCGGGTTCACATATGCATTTGCAATCCCGTTATACTCTTCCGTTATAACGGAATATAATGGAATTTAAGGACGGAATGCAAAACAGAACCCTTTAGAAGCCTCCGTTTGACTCCGTTCTAATACATTTTTATAGGTAAAAATAACGGTTCTGTTTTGTTCCATTTTGTATGACGGGAAAAAAAGTCCTGTTGCATTGTCTCCTTAAATTCCGTTATATTCCATTATAACGGAACAGTATACCAGAATTGCTAACGTATATGTGAACCCACCCTTACAAAACAAAATGTACACCATCACTCCTAAAGTGGTATGGGCCTGTAAAATAGAAGTCAGGACTGACCCCTGACCAACTACACCTTCCTAAGAGTTATCAATATGGATACTAGTAGGTCTGATAGGGACCTTAGTACTGCAAAAACTCTACGCTAACCCCGATTATATTTTAGACTCTCTTGACGTACTGGCCCCTAGTAAGGAACTGCAACAGTAATGATAGACTGGTAACTTGTCAAATCCTCGTCTCGTACAAATATTGTGCTACAGTACTCGCTTCCTCCAACCAGTCTTCACTAGCCGTGGTGTCTCCAAAAAGGGTACTCTGGATTAACACTCCACTGTAGATCCTCGCACACCCTAGCTGGTGACGCGTCTCTTCTTTAATCCAGAATACCCTTTTTGGAGACATCATGCAGAATGAAGATTGGATTGAAGGGAGAGAGTACTGCAGTACAATATTAGGAGAGTTGAGGACTTGGCTATACCAGTTAGGGCCTCTTTCACACTTGCGTTCTGAGGATCCGTCAGGCACTTCCGTCCCGCCGGATCCGTCAGAACGCAAGTCGCCTGAAAGCATTAGAAGACTGATCAGGATCCTGATCAGTCTTCGAAATGCTTTGAGGTTACTATGGCAGCCAGGACGCTATTAAAGTCCTGGTTGCCATACTAGTAGTGGGGAGCGGGGGAGCGGTATACTTACAGTCCGTGCGGCTCCCGGGGCGCTCCAGAATGACGTCAGAGCGCCCCATGCACATGGATCACGTGATCCATGCGTATGGGGCGCTGTGACGTCACTCTGGAGCGCCCCGGGAGCCGCACGGATGGTAAGTATACTCCTCCCCCGCTCCCCACTACACTTTACCATGGCAACCAGGACTTTAGCGTCCTGGCTGCCATGGTAACCATTGAGAAAAAGCTAAACGTCGGATCCGGCGATGCGCCGAAATGACGTTTAGCTTAAGGCCGGATCCGGATTAATGCCTTTCAATGGGCATTAATTCCGGATCCGGCCTTGCGGCAAGTGTTCAGGATTTTTGGCCGGAGCAAAAAGCGCAGCATGGTGCGGTATTTTCTCCGGCCAAAAAACGTTCCGGTCCTGAACTGAAGACATCCTGATGCATCCTGAACGGATTTCTCTCCATTCAGAATGCATGGGGATAATCCTGATCAGGATTTTTCCGTCATAGAGACCCGACGACAGAACTCTATGCCGGAAAACAAAAACGCAAGTGTGAAAGAACCCTTAGTGTCCAGTCTATGCTGAATACTGTTGCAGTTCCCTACTAGAGGCACCAAGTGGGTGTAAAATCCAACTTGCAGAGCTTCCTAGGGGGATGCGGGGACAGGGTGTCACTGCAAACTACACTGCTCTAAAATAGATGTAATGATGTGATGCTGCCTACAATGTGCCATCATGGTTGAGCAGCCTGACAGGAAAGCTCAACAATATGTAGTGTATAGAAGTTGCAGAGTGTAATGTGTAGTGAGGCACCGGCCCCTCATCCCGCTAGGCAGCTCTGCAAGTAGAAGCAACTAGTCCTGTTCACCTTCTAGGACAAGTTGCTGGTGGAACGTGCCTCCATGAAAATGCAGAGCAAGCCGCGGCATGTCATAGAGCAGGAGGAGTTGAGCAGATTGATTTATATATAGTTTAATGGGAAAAGATTCAGTAAAACTTGTGATTTATTCATTTAAATTCCTGCTTGTTCTAAGCTTTGAAGTCCAGGAGACGGTCCTATCAGTGATTGACAGCTATATCTGTATACACGGTCATGGAGCGAAGACTGTCAGTCACTGATAGGACTGCCTCCTGGACTTCAATGGCTCTATAACATGTTGCCTGCAACTCATATACCAAGTTCAATATGACAGGTTCTCTTTAAATCATTCCTAGAGAACCCCTTTATGTCACTTCAATTTTAAGAGTTAATCACAGACAAATAAAAAATTAGTATGATGAGTATGTCATTTTTCTTTCTCTACAAAGTGAACTTTCCAGTGTACTTCGGGATGACAGTTCTCTTGCATATAGGAGCCCCCACCATCATTTTGTGATCAGGACGTGGCTTCATGTTTGAATAACCCAAAATGTTTCCTATGAATTTACATTTACACAAATGGTGTTTTGGGGTCTGAATTGCATCAATAAAAGTCACTGAAGCAGGTTTACAAATGAAGCGCTGTTCTATTCTTTATTTTGGATATATGAGTGGGTCATGAAGGGATTGGGGTTGGATTTGTGATTGGCAGAGTAGATGGCAATTAGTGTTGAGCGGAGCGAAGCATCCGAAGCGAAGTCTAGGAAAACTTTGTTTCTAAATGAATCTGAAATTCCTCGTGTTTCAGGGTGTAGAAGAGACTAGCCTGGAATGCGAGATCACCCATAATGCCGTGCAGCCAGCTAATCCGCAGGTAGCCACCATTTTCCTGTGGGCTGAGCATAGGGAGAGATGTAATAAGATAAGTGTTGCTGCAAAATCTTAACAGAGAGTGCAGGACAATATTGGAGAGGGAGAGTGCAGGGAGACTGCAGGGAGAGCATAGGAGACTGCTGAAATACAGACTCTGCTAGAATCGCGGTGTACAGAACTGTGCAGTGCACCAAGAGTCATAACTAATCCATATTGTTAGCTGTAGAGTTAGTGTGCGCTCAGTATTACAGGCAGGTCTGATTTATCGCCATGTACATAAATGTGCAGTGCACCAATATTCATAGCTAATCTGTTCTGTTAGTGGTAGAGTTACTGTGCATCAGTACTAAAGACCACTGTTACTTTTTGGCAGATTTGCCTGGGTATACCTGATTTATAACGATTCATGACAAATTAAGGCTACTTTCACACTTGAGTTTTTGCGTGATTGGCAGGGATCAGCAAAAACGCTTTCTTTAGGGTACTTTCACACTTGCTTTGTAAGGATCCGGCAGGCAGTTCTGTCGCTGGAACTGCCTGCCGGATCCGGAAATCCGTGTGCAAATGGAAAGCATTTGTAGATGTATCTGGATGTGGATTCATTTAACAAATGCATTGAAACACCGGATCCATCTCTCTGGTGTCATCTGGAAAAACGGATCCGGAATATATATTTTTTCATTTTTAAAGGTATGCGCATGCGCAGACTGGAAAACCGGATCCGTCTTGCCGGAACATTTGGTGCTGGATCCGGAATTAATGCATTTCAATGGAAAATAATGCCGGCAAGTGTTCCGGAATTTTGGACTGAGAAAATACCGCAGCATGCTGCGGTATTTTCTCTGGCCAAATACCGTAAAAGTGACTGGACTGAAGACATCCTGATGCATACTGAACGGATTTCTCTCTATTCAGAATGCATTAGGATCATTTTTTTTCTGGTACTGAGCCCTAGGACGGAACTCAATACCGGAAAACTTTAACGCAACTGTGAAAGTAGTCTTACCCTAGGTACACACCTAAGCGTTTTACAGCGCGTTCAAACGCTCTGTAAAACGCACAACATGTGAAAAGCCATGCTTCCCTATGGGCATGGTTCACATTTGGGCGTTTTACAGCGTGTTTGAACGCGCTGTAAAACGCCCCACACCCAAACAAGTACATGAGCTTCTTTGGGCTGTTTTAACGCGCCTATGGACAATGATGCCATAGGGGAGAATCACTGAATCACGCGTATGACGCGCGTTTCTTAGTTATAAAAACGCGCATCCAAAAACGCGCGTAAAACGCGCGTCATACGCGCGATTCAGAAACGCCTAGGTGTGTTCCCAGTCTTAGTGATAATACAACCATTTGCATCCGTTATGAACGGATCCGGTTGTATTATCTTTAATATAGCAAGGACGGATCCGTCCTGAACGCCATTGAAAGTCAATGGGGGACGGATGCGTTTTCTATTGTGTCAGAGAAAACGGATCCCTCCCTATTGACTTGCATTGTGGTTCATGCCAGTTTTGCTCCACATCCCATGATGGAAAGAAAGACCACAGCATGCTGCGGTTTGCCCTCTGGTATGGGAACGCAACCAAACGGAACGGAATGCATTTTGGAGCAT
Source organism: Bufotes viridis (assembly GCA_033119425.1). Classification (NCBI taxonomy): domain Eukaryota; kingdom Metazoa; phylum Chordata; class Amphibia; order Anura; family Bufonidae; genus Bufotes; species Bufotes viridis. The sequence continues at coordinate 37,070 of JAKVIS010000644.1, read as the reverse complement.
TTAGTTCTGTTCAGTTACGTTTTGCCCCTATTGACAATGAATGGGGACAAAATTGAAGTTTTTTTTTTTCTCCAATATTGAGATCTTCTGCCAGATCTCAATACCGGAAAATGTAAACGCTAGTGTAAAAGTAGCTTAATCTGTAACTAATTAAATTTCTTGTCGAACTTCTGCGAAGCTGCCGAATCGAATTTTTCTAAACTTCGCTCATTTCTAATGGCAGTGTAAGTGGACCCCACAATTTTACACCCTTTTCTCTTGCTACTTCTTACTGGGTTGCCCACCCTCCCAGTGGCATAACATTGGTTTTCTGGGCCCAAACACAGATTCTATAAAAGGGCCTCCCTGTCCTATACAACTGCTGTCTTCATAGGATGAGACTGCCACCTCTACACCCCCTACGGTTATGCATTTGCACCGTCAGATGTGTCTATAGGTCTTTGGTGGTTTATGTTCTGTGCACGGTGTGTTAATATAGTGACGTTATATGGTGAATTATGGTAATATAAAAGCCGGAAAGTGAATGGTTTCTTTGTGTTTTTTTGTTCTTTTCTATAAAAGGTAAAAATACAACTCCAGAAGGAACTGTAAGGCTGGATGAGTAAGACCCTCATCAAGATTTCCTCACAGCAAAAAAACATGTTAGAAACGTGAACTTATCTGTGAATCCTTTTTGTGGTTCAGTCACGTTCTGAAAATAAGCAGCTCGCATTGTGTTGTGCAATACGGGAGGCGTCATACTGCCATGACCAGAGGTTTCACATTCGGTCAATTTTTACGGAAGGTTATTAGTTATAAGAGGTGACTGGACAGTGTGTTGCGGTCGTATGTGTACGTGATGGATCTGGATGATTCCTGCTCTGGAAGGAAGGACACTCATACCAGGTTTTATGGTCAGAACTCAGAATTTCAAACAGCTTACCTTAATTAACCTTTTTAATGTTAAATTTGAAAAAATTATATCAAAGGGGTTGTTTCTGTGCCAGTCTTGATATCCCCTTCACTGCCGGAGGATGCATATAATTTTTAACAAGTCTAGGAGCATCCTCCGGCAGTTTGTGCTCCTTAAAGAGAAACCTATTTCCGAATAAATATAAATTTGTTGCAGCTGCTGGTCACGCCCCCTTACCACACTTGCCATGTCCCCTTTCTGAAAAGTGGCAAGGATGGTGGAAAAAATGGGAGATGCGACAATTTTTTTAAAAGTCATTTTTGCGCTTTTTTTTTTAGGTTGCAGAGGATAGTTTTACGCTGCCCCCACCGCTTTTCAAAAAGAGGGTGTGGCAGGGGTGAGAAGGGGGCGTGGTCAGCCACCGCAACAAATTTATCTTCACTTACGCCAGTTTTCTGGAGCAAATAAAGCCAGAAATCTTCAGCAGCTCTGTTTAAAAGCACTGACTGCCGGAGGATGTGCCTCATTAATGACGAGACATGTGCCTCATCATAAATCTGGTAGTGCAGGGGATATCAAGAACGCCACAGAAAGCCCCTGTCTTGATAATTCTCCCTCACAGTTCCCTTGTATTTGGTGAATGTGCCAGGTCCATCAGAGAAATAAATAATCTTTTTTACCTTTCACTGCGCTTGATGATTGATGGCCTTAAACTAGAGAACATAGTTAAAGAAACACCGAAGCTAGTGATAAATGATAAAAGTGAACAGGCAATTATCTTGACCCCATTGTTGCAGCTTTTTCCACACGTTCCTGAAAACTACAGATGATCTATTCCATTTTGGATGGCGAATTTCTGAGGGTGTTGGGAAGGGTACATTGTTTTTTTGTCCTACTGTAGAATAGCAGAAGGGGGAGATTCCTGCTGCAACCAGTTGTCTTACAGCCAGAAAACTGAATTCTTGACTGAGAAAAAGCCAAACAACAGCATCTAAACTACATCCTGCAGCCGCACACTGGTGGCAGATTCTATTTGGTTTGATCTAGAAAATATAGACCAAGGGGGTCATTTATGACCAAATATATGCCACTTTTTGGTGTATATTTGGCGCAGATTTTGTCACAAAGGTCATTTGCAGCAAAACGTGAGACTTCTTCCATCTACATGTCACGTACGATAGTTTTAAAAAAGGGGGCATGGCTTGGGTGGGGAAAAGGGCGGCCTGTCTCATTTATCACTTTCTATGCCAGCAAGGAAGCTCATGTAGATTTACGGCTGTTGTACGCCGGTGGTGGATGCGGCTAAGTTACGTAGAGGCCGGTGCCTCTACATAACTTAGATGCATCAAGTGCCAGCGTAGGGTTATTAAGACCAGCGTCTTAATAAATGACACCAGAAGTGACTAGTTCATTTCCGCAGGACTATGGGGGGCATGTATTAACAGATATACTCCACAATAGTGGTGTATATAAGTCACAGAATTTTTCCCACGCCATTTTGCTGCAAAAATTTCAACTTTTTCATGCTCACGTCACTTTTCTGAAATGGTGAGAAAAGGAGACAAGGCATGGGCAGAGAAGCAGGTAGGCCAGCAGGTTTTCGGCGTAGAAAATGGCTTAGGGTACTTTCACACTAGCGTTTTGGATTTCATTTGTGAGAGCCATTTCAGGGCTCTCACAAACGGTCCAAAACGCATTAGTTAAGCCCCAATGCATTCTGAATGGATAAGGATCCGTTCAGAATGCATCAGTTCAGCTCCGTTCCGCCTCTATTCCGTTTTGGAGACAGACACTAAAACGCAGCTTCCAGCATTTTGATGTCCGTCTAAAGAGGCGGACTCTAACGGATCAGTTTTTAATTACAATGTAAGTCAATGGGGACAGATCCGTTTTTAATGACACAATATGGTGCATTTGAAAACGGATCCGTTCCCCATTGACTTTCAATGTAATTCAAAACGGATCCGTTTTTGACTTTGTCATTTTTCTTTAAAACTAATGCAAACGGATCCGTTCTTAACGGATACAAACGTTTGCATTATAGGTGCGGATCCATCTGTGCAAATAAACAGACGGATCCGCACCAACGCAAGTGTGAAAGTACCCTTAAATCTATGCCAGCAAGAGAGCTATTGTACATTTAAGTCTGTTGCACGGCCTGTTGGACGAGGTGCCAAACTTATGGAAAGGTTTTACACCTGACTTTGACGCTTCCTCCAGCAGCGCAGAGGGACTTAAGACCAGTTTGGAAAATGCTGGTCTTAAATTCTTAATAAATCCACCCCCATGGTTTTGTGGATTCTGACATCTGTCTTCTGCACCTCGAAGACAAGAAATGTCCCTTCTTGTGCAGTGTGTGGACAACCGCCACTTGGCGCCGCTGTGGGTGTCGACTCAAGGTTGAGCCCTATTTAATTGAGCTAAGCCGCAAGCAGGTCCACCGTATCCAAAGTGAACAGCTAGGTTCTATACCCAGTGGACTTACTGCCGTGTGGATGTACCCCTAAAATAAAGGTGCTGCATCCATAGTTCACATGAATGTTGGAGAACCCTGCAGAGAAAGTACTGTAGATGGGAATGATTGTGTGCAGGGAAAAATAAAAGAATGCAACTTGTACAGTATTTTCTGGTTCTGCGGGTTCAGAGGTTGGACATGTCACAGGCCGTACCATTAAAGATCGGAGTAATGAAAAATAAAAGTAATACAACTAAACACAAGAACAAGGGGCACAATCTAAAATTATTTGGAGGGGAAGATCAGAACCAATGTTAGGAAATCTTATCACACCGAAACGAAAGGGTAACCGAGGCTTGAAACAAACTCTCATCAGTTGTGGTTGGGAAATCCAATGTAAGTGAATGTAAGCATACCTGGGATAAATAAGAATTAATACAAGGGCAGAATGGGTGGATCTTTTTCTGCCATCAATCTTCTATGTTTTTATGCTGCAACTTTAAGGAAGAGCATGGAGAGTGATAGAAACCAACAATACAGTTTGTTCTGCCTCTGCTATTCTTCTTCCAGTCTACCTGCACTACAGGAGCTGCGTACATTTGATGTAATTGGTACGTATACCTCACTAAAGAGTCCATCTTTACTTCTCGTCTTGCCCCCTTGGCGCATTCTAACATATGACAAAAACGCTATTGAAATGGATGTCTCCTGCCTGGATTAGTTCACACTTGAGCTGATTCTCTGCAGCCATGCTATGCAAATCGAGTGTGGACTTCTCCTTTCTCTTAAATGCAAGTGATGAAAAGTGGGGAATTCTATCCTGCGAGTAGATCTGTGCACATTGCCAAACATCTCACAGATGGCTGGTAGTTGACCTCCAGTTTGTACGAAGCAGCAGAGAGACTTCTGCATGCAGTTTCATTTATTCATCTCTTGCCCCCATTAATTCTGCTTTCCAAACCTCAGTGATTCTTTTCTATACGACGCCTTGTTCTGATCTTCTCATGCAAATCACACTATTCCATTCTGTTCTGTTGGCTGATGATGAATTCGCCCAACTGTGAATGTTTTCTCTCAAAAAACTAGCAGGACTATACCTCAATATATCTTAGATAATTATAATAGACCATACGATGCTCCCATTTTTGGGGTTGTCATAGAGACATCATAGAAGGTGTCACTTAGGACCCCCTCTATTAGCCAGAGCAGAGAACTATTAAAAAGAAAACTTCCACTTCAGAGAACTCTACAGGACCATGTTTTACACCTTCTGATAACAGATTATGTGGCCCCATGCAGCTTCTCCGAGTGGAGGTTACAGCAGACCGACCCATCGAGATTAACCCATCTCTGGTGGGGGTCACACCTAGAAAGGGGCTTGTCCAGAGAAAACAAAGCTTTCAAATCTCCATAAACTTCTCTTTTCTCTAATATCCATATGACCAATAATGATTAGTGATGAAGGCCAGTCAAACAGATACAGCCCTCTTCATCGCCATCATAGATGTGCATGTAAGGGATCCTTAGGATCCTTCTCAAGGATAGCAGTGAGAAACAGGTGAACACAGCTGTAAGGGCGGGTTCACATCAGCGTTATGGATTCCGTTTTTGTTTTCCGTTATAACATGGTTATAACGGAAAATAACGGAATCCATAAGATGGAAGTCAAAACGGAAGCCTTTCAGAGGCATTCCTTTTTGATCCTTCATAATACAAGTCTATGGGCAGCATAATAGTTCCTTCCTGGTTTCCATTTTGCAGAAGTCCAGTCCTGCATAACGGAAACCAGGACTGATCCGTCGTGCTGCCCTCAGACTTGTATTATGACGGAATGCAAAACAGAAGCCTTTAAAAGGCATTCCGTCTTGATCCAGTATAATAGAAGTCTATGGGAATCATAACGGATCCGTTTGGTTCCGTTTATGCAAGACGAAAAACACTCTCGACAGGACTTTATTTTCCGTTCTGCATAACGGAAACCAGACGGATCCGTTATGATCCCCATAGACTTCTATTATGATGGAAAGCCAAGCGGAATGCTTTTTAAAGGCTTCTGTTTTGCATTCCGTCATAATACAAGTCGGAGGGCAGCACAACGGATCCGTCCTGGTTTCCGTTATGCAGGACTGGACTTCTGCAAAATGGAAACCAGGATGGATCTGTTATGCTGCCCATAGACTTGTATTATGAAGGATCAAAACGGAATACCTCTTAAAGGCTTTCGTTTTGACTTCCGTCTTATGGATTCCGTTATTTTCCGTTATAACCATGGAAACCATAACGCTGATGTGAACCCGCCCTTACTCTTTCCAACAGGCTTGCTTTGTCGTCTGGTGACATTGCACCCAGCTTTACTCTGCAATGAACCTGGCTGATCTGGCTTTTTGGTTGCAAGTTAGCTACCCCTACTCCAAGCTACCCTTAACCATACCGGGTGTTGGTGCTGCTCAGACCCTCTCTAGGTCCTGAGGTAGTGTGCCAATCAACATGCACTACCTCTGCTAGCTAACTACTAAACAATATGCAGCTGGTTATCCCTCCACCATTGTCTGTGGCTCTCTCTATATTTCCATACTGTGTCTGACCACAAAGTCCTCTGGGGCATTTCTAATTTATAGAATAGTAGTAATGTGCTAAGCGGTGCATAACCCTACACCAACCTCTGACACAGACCAGATTATATGGCAGGTAACCCTTACACTGCCACCAATTTGCAATACAAAGAGTGTAGGTTGTTCATAAGTGAATTTGCATCATTAACAGTCCATGTAATGCGTCTACACTAATGGTTGTACTGTCTCGTTCACTCTTTAGTAGGAGAGGAGGGTGACATAAACCTATCTAACTCATCATCATTATAAGCAAAGAAGGATAGAGCCACCCTTGATTGTCACTGGCCCTTACCTGTAGACAGTGTTGGACTGGGGTGCCTAGGGTCCACCAGTAACATTTATTTTGGGGGCCCACCGTACAAATACATCCAAATATTACCTGTTCACACAGCAGCAAACCAGCCCTGTACCTCACATGGATCCAGAGATCTCCCCATTCATTGCTAGAATTGTTCTGCTAGATTTATATCAAGCTGGCAGCTCAGGAGGTGTGTCCTTTCTGCTGCAGCTCAGGAAGTGTGTTATTTCTGCTGTAGCTCCCTTGCTATCACAGCTCAGGAGGCAGATGAAGGATGGAACTGAGCATGTGCGTCCACCTCAGTGAAGTGGACAGTAAAATAAGAACAAGATCAAACAGCAGGTGGCGCTATACCGATACATTTTATTGAATAACTCAGTGGCTTTACTAAATTCATTACATGCAATTACAAAAGTATTCAGATCCAGATGCTGGTTTGAAAAATGCAGAATATTTTTCTTGGAACAACCGCTTTAATGAACGGCGTTTGCTTATGTCAACTGTGTGGTAGAAGTATGTCGCAGATTAAGAGCAGGGGAGCAGTGGCGCTGCGTGCCTATATCAATAATAGGTCCACTAGCCGTTTATGATCACTTGGCCCCTGGGCGTCTCTTCATTCATTTTAACTGCAAAATCAAACCTGAAACTTTGTTTCCCTCCAGCCCTCCCCTCATAATAAAAATGAAGAGCCTTTCAGAAAGAGAGAGAGAGAGTAACCTAATTTTGCAAAATTCTTCCCAAATAGAAAATCAATAGGTGCCTTTCCAGAAGCAATTCTGCAGAAATAACGCTGAGATCATAAATAGTTCATGACTAGTTTGTGTCCAATGATAACTGTATTTGTCTGAAAGTAAAAATCAATGCGGCTTTATTGATGTTGGGAAGATTAAGGGGCCGTCGTGTTTGGAAACCTCTTTTTATACAGTTTGCAACGCTAATAGTAGTAATGAAAAGAGTATATATAATACAGACCTATCGACATACGGTACATTGGGACTGGGAGCTTATTTAGACTATGTAGATGGCATAATAATTATAATTATCCATGTTGTACTCCAGGCACCAGAGATTTGTAGGACCCTTGTTACATAGCCACATTAGGAAGTTGATGCTAGCGATGGTGGCTTAAAGGGGTTTTCTCATCTGAGACAATGGAGGCATATCGTTAGGATATATCCTTATTGTCTGATAGATGCGGGTCCCACCGCTGGGACCTGCCCCTATGTCCCAAACGGAGCCCTAGTCGGGCTCGGCTACTTCTGTTAAGCCCATAGAAGTGAATGGGAGCGGTGGTCAGTATTGCACGGTGCGCTACCATTCACTTCTATGGGGAGAGCGCTTGGTGGTGGCCGGACCGGAGTCCTCCAGCCAACTCTTGGCATACTAATTATAATTATCAATGTTGTACTCTAGGCACCAGTGATATGTAAGACTCTTGTTACATAGTTATTATCAGTAGGTTACAACATAGCATGGTAATTAAGGGCTTGTCCAGCAGTTTGTGATGGCTTTTCCTCTGGATAGGGCATCACTAGCTGATCAGCTGGGGTCTGCCGATCAGCTATTTGGGTACAGCTCCGTTGCTCGAAGCCAGTGCTAGAATTACGCAGCTCCGTTAAAGGGGTTTTCAGAGATATTTAAATTGATAGGTCATAAGTTTTTGATCATCGTGGGGGTTCAACACCCAGGATTCCCACCAATCAGCGCTGCGCTGCGCTGACAGTAGAGCGCACTTCTCTCAGCTCACCAATTAAGCGTCATACAGCGGCTGTGCTTGGTATTGCAGCTTAGCCCCATTCACTTTAATGGGGTTGAGCTGTGCCTAGGCCACGTGAGCCATGAGTGTGACGTCACTTGGTCTAGGCAAAGCTGCAAGACCACCACCAAACAACTGATCGGTGAGGGTCCCAGGTGTCGGACCCCCCACCAAATAGATACTGATGACCTATTCAGAGGATAGGCCATCAGTAAAAATATCTCAGAAAACCCCACAAACTTTGAAGTGGAGGGAGCTCATTAATATAGTGCTGCTCCCATTGAAGTCAATGGGAGCAGTACTGCAGTGATGTGCTCATCTAACTCAGTGACCCTCTAAAATTGGTTCTCCTGGACGTTGACTAAATCCTAGCATTCAGACAACCTGTGGAAGGAAGACTTCTGCAACCTGAGCTGTTCTCACATGATTGACCACCTGACTCTGGCTGTGGGATTGGATCTGCTAATAAAGTGTTCCTATTCAGCTGAGTAGGGGGTCATTTACTAGAGACTGGCGTTAAACATGCCCGTCTAAAAAAAAAAAAAAAGCCCACTTGCAAAAGATGCAACCACTTTATTAGGAGTCGCAGGCGTAGGTTTACAGTGTAATTTACAGTATATTAAATGTGTTGGACTGTGGTGGCCTCGCTCTCTTCTGCTAAGCTCTAACCGCTGCAAGAACGGCATGAAAAATAAAAAGTCCCAACATTTTTGCAAATAATTCTGCAATTTTTTTACACCAAAAACAGGAGTAAAGTCTGTGTAAACGACCGCCCCATAAGTAAGATTTGGTTCTGCTGCATCTGTACTGTGAATTCTAACTAAAAACTACCTCCTGTAAATGAAGTGGCCCAGGCGTGCTCCGAGAACATAGTAAAGTATTGTGTCACTTCCAATTTACTCTTCCTGAGGTGGACACCTACAGAATTGCAGAACAGGTCAATAGCGGCAGCTCCTTCTAGTCAGGAGGCTCCTGCTTGTTATCTTGTGGCAGGTTATCAGGAGACAGTCATTTGTTGGCTCCTAGTGACATCTGTCAGGACGTGTAAGTGGAGGTCAGACGAGACGATCATTACTGGGATATGTTCTCCTTGCTGTGTCTTTTGGGCAATCACCAGCCCTGTCCAGACTTCTGTTACTAGGTACAGGAACCAGATTTTAATGTGATTAGGACTATAGATAGTGCCAAAGCGACTACTGCTGACAGCGGACTAGGACAAGCACATCTTCAGTAAAACCTGACAAAGGGTCTAGTACAACAATTTATATAAACCTTGAATTGGACCTTTTCTGAAGAATCCATAAAAGGTACATTTCTCTATTTTTTTTCGCGCCTGCAACAGGTTTTTTTCCCTATGCACTTGGGTCTGAAGACATTCCTTAGGTGTGATACAAAACTGCCTTTAGTGTGTCTATGATGTCTGGGAACTACCTATAAAATCTGAAATCCCCGAATAAATGTTTTATCTTTTGAACTTTCCATATTGTTTGTGAATTCATAGAGAACAATTCCGAGAGTTCAAGCTCAACACCCTGCAGATTACACGTGGTGAGGTCAGCAGCAGTCACCATAGTAGATTCTTGGCTTCGCTGTCCATCCTATCATATATCATTTCGCCTGGCCTGGCTCTCTGCCAATTCTAGGCCGCCAAGGAACGGAGAGACGAACACAATCAATGAATCATCCCTAATAATTACATTTAGCTAATGAAAATGTATGTAATTGATATTTTATAACTATTTTTGGAAGTTGAAGACTTTAATGGTATTGATCTTAAGCCGAAGAGCCTTTACTTCCATTATCTGTTGGAGGCAGCTATAGTGTCCACTCAGACAGCCGCACTCCACCTTATAGTTAACCCCTTCTTAGCCATAGCAATTCACTGGCAACTTTGACAATAAATGTCATAGCCTTACTTTTAAAGCTCCTGGGCCCAATACAACATCTGCTATAGGGGCCTCCACCTACCTAGCCTGTAGCAAACGGTTCTTCGGGCCATTAATCTCCATCCCTGCTATTAGACTATAGAATAAAATGATTATACTATGATTTATGAACTATGACTTTAGGTAATCAAAATGATGTTTGATTTTTCTGTGCCCAGGAATCAGACCATTTTGAGACATAGACGTCAGACTCAGGACAAGTCCTTCTAGAGTTCATCTAATACCTTGAAACAGTGGGGGAGATTTATCAAACTGGTGTAAAGTAGACCTGGCTTAGTTGCCCATAGCAAACAATCAGATTCCACCTTTCATTTTCCAAAGGAGCTTTCAAAAATTAAAGGTGAAATCTGATTGGTTGCTATGGGCAACTAAGCCAGTTCTACTTTACACCAGTCTGATTAATCTCCCTAGTGTCTCTAGAATTAACCTTAGAGGGTTAGTCCGAGCATTTAATTCTGATGACCTACTCTCAAGATCGCTTGTTAATATCAGATTGGTGGGGGCCAGACTCCTGGCACCACATGCTAACCAATGCCGCTGACTATTTCTAGATCAGTGACGTCATGTTCATTGGTCACATGGCATATGTGCAGCTCAGTACCATTCAAGTGAGTGAGGATCAGCTGCAATACCAAGCACAACCACTATCCAATGAATGGCATTGTGCTTGGTAAGCTGTGAGCAGCATCTTCAAACAGCTGATCAGCGGGGATGCCGGGCATCAGACTCACATCGCTCACATACTGATGACTGCTCCTGAGGATAGGTCATCAGTATTAAACACTCAGACAACCCCTTTAAATTGGCTAGTCCATATTGCCAGATGGGACTTCTCCTATTGGATAAATGATAGAAGCAAGGATGGAAATTGCAATTATTATAATAAAAAAGATCTCCATTTCAAGAGGTCCACACTGCTCCCCAGATTTACACTGACTATAAGGTCTCATGTACATGGCCGAGCTATGCTCCATGTGCTGCTATATAGTGTTTTGTGTGGAGCTGTACTATGCACATATGCTTTCCTCTTACCAAAGGATAAATAGTTATTAAAAACTGTGCCATGAGTGGTGTGTAAATGGAAATTCACTGTGAGGTACATTGGCTTCTATTGTCTGGATTTTTGGCTGATGACCAAGGGTATACACAATTTTGCCATAAACATCTGAATAATCGGTGTTGTTGGATATCCCAGCTATTCAAATGGTTTTGGAGTAAAATTGTAAGGCCGGCCTCTTTGACTAGGCACCTAATACAATGGTAAACTAAAAAAAAGAATCGTGGAGCTGGATGTAAATGATGTGCTTAGCACTTTATTACAGTTTAGTTAGGAGATAACTGTACAAAGTAGTGTAATCTCTGCAGGAACCCTCAGGAGATAGTGTTGGGCACCACCTGGGGATCTGCTATAGATTAGGAGATGTCTTTTTGTAGAATATCTGTTTAACACAGAAGCCCATAAAATGCTGTTTAGAAATACCTGGAATTCCATGTAAATCACACAAAAATGTCTTCTCAAGAAGTCAATGTGTTATCTTATTTATGGGTGTCATCGATCCAAAGATTTATTCTATAAATGATAATTTGGTATAGAAGGGTTGTTCCTTCAATACCTTGAAAACCATTGTTAATCTCATTTTACCCCTTCCCATTCTACCCCTTCCCCTCTTCATATCTAATTAGAAATTTAAAGGGATTGTCCAAGTTAACAGATTTTTTTCTCCAGCAGCAACTATTATAAAATAACAAACCAAGTCACACTTACCACTCTTTTTCAGAGCCGCTTCCAGAGCTATGTTCTGGTTTTGCACTGGTTATGTCATCTACCTGACTGCAGCAGTAACGTTCCCTGCACACCACATCTGCATGCAGCCATTTACTGGCTTCAGCAGTGTGCAGCAGGTAACTGCGGAGGCCAGTAATTGTCTGCAGCTTTAATATGATTTTCAGCAGAGAGTTGCCGAGTGCAGCACAGGAAGCAGGGGAGAAAAGGGCTGAACATGAGTGAGTTGGTTTGTTTTATTATAATCACTGCTGTTGGGAACACATTGGCTTAACTTGGATGACCCCTTTAAGGCCCCTTTACTTGGGCTTACTGGCCAGGCAATTATTGGGAACCAACTGTTCTTTCCTGATAATTGCCTGATTCTGAGCGGAGGTGAGAGCTGCATTGAGATGTAGCAATCACCTCTGCCATAGGGTGATTAGAGATCATTACTGTGATTGCTCATTCCCATACATAGTTCTTGTTTCTGGGCAGCGGTTAGCTGTTTATACAGTACAATCTGCTGCCCAGAAACCAAGATTTTATGTGCTGCTCACCGGACTCCAACTCTGAATATTGAATTTTAAGAAATTTGAACCCCACTAATCAGCTTCCTTTTTGATATTGTCCTCATTGGCCATGCCTCCAAATCCAGTGTTATCACTATAGAGCAGTGTTACTGACATTGCCCATTAAGACTTCTTCACTGTTACCATTTCTGTAACGTCATCAACCATATATATCAGTCAACAGGTTTGGACTGGCCCACAGGTGTACAGAGGAATCCCCTGGTGGTCCCCTGAGCAAAGTGGGCCCCTAGTACCCACCCCCTGCACAAGTGGCAACATAACACAGTAGACTTCCTGCACTACATACATATATTCAATGTACAGCACCTCAACCAGCCTATGTTCATATAAAAAAATGTGTTCGATTATTTAGGCACCCCGGTCCAACACTGTCAGTCAATATCACTGACCACGCGTGGGATGTCATCACTAGAGTGACATCAACTCTAGGGCCAGATTAAGGGCCTCCTTGATGTGACATACTGTGCCAATATAAAAACCCATGCAGCACCTTTATAACAGTAGCCATTCACATTGCCTACATACTGTAACAGTACCATGCACCTGCAGGAACTCCAACAGAACCAATGATGATCCGGCCAATATAAGACAATTTGTCTACTTGTCTTCTGACCTAAAACTTTTCCTCACAAAGTTTAGCAATGAAATGTGAACCTGGTAGAAAACAATTGACTCATGCTTGTTCTTGAGTGTCCTATAAAGACCCCATACTGAATCTCCCAGTGCAGACAACCAGCTCTGCTGACTAAACGCTTCCAAAAACCACAGCATGACTCAAAAACCCTTCTGTAAGAGACTGTCCGAAACTGGCCAAGTCACACTTATCTCAGTTATGCAATAACAATGCTGACACTAAGGACTGTGCAGCGTGAGACACTTGTCACAATAATTTACAGGCCAACGATCAAATATTGCATTATCATGGTTAATACTGGAAGTTCTTCTACTTTTATTCACTTGCTGGTGCTAGAAGAATGCACACCACCAGTAATAAAGCCCACAAGATAAGATTGTGAAATGAAGCCTGCGTCTAAACACATCTGTCATTAAAGAAGTTTTCTGGGATGCAGCAGGCCCCGAAAAACCAATCTAACTGCTCATACCTGGCCTCTAAAAGAAAGTTCCTAATATACTTACCTTCTTGGAGTTGAATGGGAACCCAGTTATGTGATGCTACTCCTCTGAAAATTCTGCATCCGTCAACATTACATCCCTTAGGTTTCTGATCTATAAACAGGCATGTCCTTCCACAAGCAAGGACGGGGGAGTTGCTGTGGACTTGGCCAGAACTACTCTTCTTGTTGGTTGAGCATACATCAGGGAGACAAATAGTCCGGGCCCGTCCATAGATCAGACCAGAAACCTGGTAAAGGATGTGATGTCGGCAAAGGCAGGATTTACAGAAGAGGACTGCCACGTCACTGAGTTCTCAAGCAGCCGATCCACGCAACTATGAGGTGGTAAGTAAACTAGACGATTTCTTCTAAAAGGGTTCTCCCATGAAAAATATTCTACAGTTTTCAAACCAGTCCCTAGATCTGAATACTTTAGTAATTGCATGTAATTAAAAATTCAGCATAGCCACTGAGCTATTCATTAAAATGTGTCTGTATAGCGCCACCTGCTGTTTGTTTTTTTCTTTTTTTTTTTTTCCGGCTCACTGAGGAGGCCGCACATGCTCATTTCTAATGCCTCCTGCGTTGTACTAGAGAGAACATGCACGCCCCCTTAGCTGCAGCACAGAAGACACTCCCCTTGGGCTGTCAGCTTAATATAAATTTAGCAGAGCAATGAATGTGGAGATCTCTGGATCCATGTGAGGTACAGGGCTGGTCCTAGCTTTCTTAGAAAGAGATTGTCATGTACTGATTTTCATTTTTTACATTAGTCATGGGATAACCTCTGTAAGGGGAGTTTGTGGAGCCTGCTTTGTCCACTGTGGAGAAGTCTACTGAAACCCCACAACTTCTACTTACCTGATCACCATCATGGGGGTATAGTTATATTACTCACCCCTTCCATGACCCTACATGAATGCACTCTGAATGATTAATGATTAGTGTTGAGTGAAACGAAGCATCCAAAGTTAAATTCAGTGCAAATTTTAGGAAAAATCAGATTCTAAATTAGAATTTCCTCGTGCTTTGTGGTAACAAATAGTTTTTCCTAAAATGGCGGCAGGAGTTAAAAAGAACAGGGTAAAAAAAAAAATCACCTCATCCACTTGCTCGTGCAGAGGCAGTTCGCTCCGCTCTAGACTTGCGCTGTGTGTGATGATGTCACTGCGCACTCCTAGCGTGATCACGTGGTCACCTCATCACTTCAGCAGGTCTTTTTCACTCAAGAGAGGAATGAACTTCTCTGCGCAAGCAAGTGGATGAGGTGAGTGATTTTATTTTTTTAAACCCAAAAGGCCATATTGCACTAGCGTATTATCATTTTTAAAAACAGTCCCATTGATTGATAGGATGAATGGAGTTTTAACATATCGGGACAAATTAATTCACAAAAGAATAGAATTTCTTGTCAAACTTTGGCGAAGCTGCTGATTTGAATTTTTCAAAACTTGGTTCATCTCTACCTGTGATGTCTGAATGGGGTTTCACCTGAAGAAAGAATTCTGAGGGTCCACTCTCCTCTTTGCGAGGCTCCGTTCCCTATATAGTTGCAGGTCTCTGCAGTGGGATCCACACCTATAAGACAATGGGGGCATATTCAGGCGATATGCCCCCATTGTCTGAGATGAGACAGCCCCTTTAACTAAAACAGATATGTCAGGAGAGGTGACAGGACCTCTTAAGGTAGATTCACACCTCAATTTAACTGATCCTGCAGGCTGTTCTGGAATTTATCCCATTATAGTCAATGACATCCAACGGTGAATGGAAGGATTGGGATAGGCTGGATTCAGTGAACTTCGGCAGCCTGTTCTGTTCTGCCGGAACAGCCTGCTGGATCAGTTAAACGAAGGTGTGAACCTACCCAAAAGAGGATGTCCATGTTACCAATGCCTACTTGTTGAAAATATCCGCTGATCACATAGTATCCCCTTGCTAGAACCCTCATTATAGAGAAACCTAACAGTAAGTGATCTTCCCTGCAGCCCCACCTCAAGGAAATGAAGATTTAAACACAGTACCCACCCGATTAATGAGATGTCTATGTAGCACAGCCAGGACAGGTCCTCCAGAGCCAGAGACACTCTTTGTTGTAACCCTTCTCTATTCTGACCAAAAGATGAGGATCCCCACATTTCTTGGAAATGAAAAACCCTTTACGATACCTTTTCGATGGGATATTTAGTGATCCTTGGCATTCCATAGCCAAGTCTGGTATTAGTAATTTATGCCATACTTACTCACATTTAAGTTCTTTTCAGCACAAATAAAAAATAAAATGTAGAAAAGAGTCCAATGTAGTGGAAGATTTCTGAACATGGGGAGGGAGAGGAAGGAGGGAATGTGCATTATCGGTTCACAAATTCAATCTTATCCAAGCTTTTAACTTTAAAAGCCTCAGAGAGCTGCCTTCCCATCTAGTTTACGCGCTGCTTTGATTGCATGTGACAGGGTGCAGTAACCATTTAGTGGTTTGTAATGCCATGAAATAAAGCAGTTCATGGAACGTCTGCTCCCCACCCGGTGTTAAATAGCTGCTGGGTTCTCATGGCTAAACGTCAAGGTTTTTTTCTTTTTTTTTAATTAATGTTCTCATTCACATAATGTCGCATATTGAGGTTGTCTTTCCTCTAGAAGGGGTCTCTAGTCTATGCAGAGCTACATCATTCTGTGCGACAGGCAGTGCTAGATTGTCTTATTATCACACTGACACAGACTTCAGTAATCACATGCTTACAAACCTACCAGACTCTTGGAGGAGAGAAGACGCTCTATGTGGGCATTATTGGTACTGCTCACTCAGCAAGAGAGCTTTGAAAGGGATAGCCACCACATATCCTCAGAGTTATAGCTTCCTGTGTTATGATAGCCACTGTTTTTCCTTCTACCAAATCAGTGTTTGGGGAAAATGACGCGCTGAACACGTGGCAAGGAGAGAACCACAGGCTGATAACAAATTTACCCCGCTGGGAGAACAATAGCGACGGAGAGAAACTATGTCATCTCTAAAGTAATGACAAGCTTCTGTGGCTGAGATGGTGAAAGTGGGCATGCCAATAGGATTTTCACCATTCGCAGGTTTATTAGAGAGTAGCAAAAAGTTTTGCTGTAACAACCAATAGAAAAACGGTGGACTATTTTGGCCAAATTTGCCAATTGAACATCATTTGGTATGGTGTTGGAGACATCATGCATCTCGGCAGTGGACTCCAGAAACCTTGTACATACCGAGAGTAATGAATGCAGGGAAATCCTGCAAAGCATTGTATCTCAACTGGTGAAGTTCAAGTAGGTCCTGCAGTGAGCCCCTGATGAGCCAGTGCAGAGAATGGGAGTGGTAGTGGCCCTGATGAGGTGATGTGTCACCGTGTACCTCAGGCCACTGCTCCCTGCGGATCAGTGCAGTGGAAATGTAGAATTAGGCCAGAAGTAAATATCTAGCAGCAGTCTCTTTTTACTTAGTACAAGCAGAATCAGTGTGCAGTATTAGGCTGGCAAGATGGTTCAGGTGATGGGTGTCTGAGCCATAGTGCCTCACCTTGCAGAAGTGTCTGTAAAGCTGTATTTTTCAGATCACTCTGCTGTCTTGTTGCACTGGTGCTTTCTGGAAGTAAGATTCTTGATTTTGCTGTCTTGGCCTCACAGGAGAATATGATCTGGTTTCAAGGAGTAGGAGCTCTGACAAGTGCTTCCTCTCCCTTCTCTCTCTAGACTGGAACTCCCCCTGCTGGCAGGAAGTAGGACCAGCCCATTCCTACCAAGAGGGGAGATACAGGGTAGTTAGCCCTGTTCCTGCCATCTATCGCCAACCATAACCTCTTCTGCTGGAACACACAGCAAATACATGAAAAATAGAAAAAATTACATAACTATTTACATTTGCAGATTAGATAAAACAGCAATCTGCTGTTAGCCTCCAAGGAAGCTTTAGAGCTTAGATTTGGCAAGGAAAATTTAGTACTACAAATGTTCAAATGCTCTGGTCCAGTGGTTTCCAAGTAGGGTCCCCCAGATATGTGTTGGCCTAATAGGCATAGAAAGGGATTGTTTTTAGGAGATTAGGCCTCCTATTGAGTTTCTGGCTTTATTGGTTCGTAAAAGAAATAACCCAAGATAACCCACCACCCAAAGCTATCCTAAATATCTATAAGGGATCAAGCACACAGCCGTAGTTTTTATCCGCATCTGATCCATGTTCGCTGTCCGCACCCGTAAGTCTGTTCCACAGCCTTACAAAAAAATATAACATGTCCTATTCTTGTCCGTTTTGCAGACAGGGATAGGACATTTCTACAGGAATAAAAAAAATGGCAGCTTGTATTTTTGTTTTGCAGGTCCGGGATTTGCGAACTGCAAAAAACTTACAGCTGTGTGCATGAGCCCTAACTCATAGTGACTTATCATGCTAACATAGTCCATTTCTACCACTTGACCCCATAACCAATTGTGAGTTCTTCAGCAGCCCGGTCAGTCCCCTTGTTGGGCCATACAAAACCATCATGTTCTTGGTGAACCATCAAGAATTGTTGCAATTGTTTTTTTACTGAGAGTACACCTTCAATAATTGTCAGCTGAACACCTATTCAGCCGAGATCTATTCTTCCTGTTTTGCAAATACTTGCTTCCTAAGTTAAGTCCGACATCTGTGAGTGGCTTATGTCCAATGAGTAGGAAGTATCAGGTTTATTGAATTCCAACATGTCAGATCGTTCTACATCCCCATCCACATAATATAGTTGGCCTGTCTCTCCTAAATTGGTGGGTTTGACCTGCTTTACATTTATTTGTATTCTTCTCAGTCATTTATAAACAATCATATATGAGTTACGTCGGTGATTACCTGATGGGTGGAGTAGTCTGCTGGATCCACTAGTTGTTAGGCAAAAAAATATACTTTTGTCTGGTCCCTTTTAATACGTTTTGGTTTCCTTTTGATTATACATGTATCTACCACATACAGATTCATGATTGAGGAGGGGAAGGAGAATACCATGTGAACAGCATAGTTCCCATAGCTTTCAAATACATGAGTAGAGCAGATATATGCTTATTTAAGGCACAGTGTTGCGCATTACTTACTGGGAAAGAGAAACTGCTCAATGAACTCTGGTAATGTGTTCTGCAAATGGAAATAAAGACTGTGTTTCAATCAATTGGGAAGAATACATAGTTGTGTTTTTAATCAGAATTTGTTTTTTACTGGTATCCAGTTCCCTTCTCAGCAGGTCGTCAGGGTTTGTGCTAGGCGGAAAAGACTTTAGGGAAGATTTAGCAGTAGTGATTAGAGGAAAATGTTCTGATACAATGTTAAAACTGTCAGAGATTTCCTATACCCATGTCACAAATGAAAAAACTGGAATGCTGTGCCTATAGAGTACCAAACTTAGATCGAAGCCCATTGTCCTCTGCCCATGAAGGTGGCACATCTAAGCTGGATGAACTGCTGAGTGCTGCTCTGAACTGTCCATGATAATACACAACACTATAAAAAAACACCCAAACCCAGCAGAACTTTGCACTCATCAAAAAATATATATTGTGCACTTGTTATACATTTGCAATTCATCTAAGGGTACGGCCACATAGGTTTCCTGATGCAGTTTTGGAAGCTAAAATCAGGACTGGATCATACAAGTTGAGAAAGTGTACAGGACAAATACGACTTCTCCTTCTTGACTTCTGGTTTTGATTTCTAAAAATGCACCAGGAAACCTAAACATGTGGTCGCACCCTTAAAGGGGTTTTGCAATAATTTAATACTGATGGCCTATCCTCAGGATCGGTGGAGGTTTGACACCCAGCACCTCTGCTGATCACCTGTTCCCTAGTAGCTCCAGCACTGGAACTACACGGCTCCACCCATTTCTGTAGTGGAAGATGCTGACTACGACCGCGCTTTTGCTATTCACTACAATAGGAGCAGCGCTACAGTTACCAGCATAGTCCACTACAGAAATTGACAGCGCTTTGCAGTTCCGGAGCCGACTTTCAGTGTTGGAGCTTCTGCAGCAGATCAGCAGGGTGCAGTGATTCAGACTCCCTCCTGAGGATTGGCCATCAATTTTTAAAGTCCGGAAAAACCCTTTAACACTGTCTCAAATCTACCAGCTATCAAATGTCGAAAAAAAAGGATTGGGCATACTGGATTTTAACCTACCTGTTCTTTTGTTCACCCAGAAGATAAGCTATTGTGCAAGGAAACCAGGGTAGAGATAAACAAATTTCTTGAAATTAATTTTGGGTCTTCTTTAACAAATTGGTCGGAAAATTTGACTGGGGTCTGAATCTATTCTACCCAAATCAAAAGTGCTTCAATTGGCATGAAAATTAGTGTATGGCACTCTGAGGTCTCCAAGGACTCATGGGGGATGTTGATCAACACTGGTGTTCCATACGGCAGTCTTGATCCTCAGTGCACTAGAGTAAGATGCGCCTAAGTTATTAAGAATCAGATACTTCTCCATAATTATGTGCAGGGGCGGATTAGCCATAGACCCTACAGGGAAATTTCCTGGTGGGCCGATGCCCCAGGGGGCCACCCAAGCCACTGATTGGGTACAACGAGCACTCAACAGTAATTAACTCTGTGAGAATCAGGTACCCATGTACCCGGCCAGCGACCACACATGTCCTCCTAAATTCAACTGCTGTGGCCACACCTCACCTCCTAAGCCCCCTGCTCCATAGACAACTGGAGGAGAAGGACAGAAGATGGTAGCTATTGATGGCCACCACAGAGGGACAGCTTTTGGGGCAGCATATTGTGCTACACTATGTTATTTGGGTCTGCTGGGATGGTATTTTACACTATGGTATTGTTGACCCTGCCTACTAGTGTTGCCCCACCTTCTGTTAATTTGGACCTGCCTACAAAATGGGGCCACAGTTGTTTTTTCAGGGCTAATTTAAGTTCCCAGCCTGCCCCTGATTATGCACATCTCTTGCACTTTGTGTGCCAGAAACGCAAGTGTACACCAGCCATGGGCAGTTTCTTGCGAAGGTTATAACAAATCTGGCAGGCTATGATAGGCTCTGCCCCCTCACGGTAATTCACACCCCTTTTCTAGCCAATTTAGAAAAGTAGCGAGAATCTCAGGAAGTAACGACTTATGATCCAACTATGGTGTGCGCCACAATTTGCAACACCACAACATTGAAATAAACACACTGATAAATGCCCCTCTTAATTTTTCTCTCTTGTCTTTCTTTTTTTTCTTTTTTCACATTTTTTTTCTCTTTCTCTCTATCTCTACCCTTTCAAGCTCTTGAACGCAATGACAGCAATACTAAATAATTTCAGAGTTACACTGACATATATTGCTATGGGTAAACGCATGGTTGACGGTGTTAACAAAAAGCCTGCTTTCAAACACGCTGTGCTATTGGATTTATGCCTTTTAAAATTAGAAAAACTTTCCAAAAATTGTCCCTTTTGGGTCAGATGTTTGTTTGTAAAAAATGTTGTTGAAGTCAATGTAAAACGTGAAGACAAGACAATTTTAAACAATTTTTTTAGAAAAAGAATTTGCAATTTACAAGAGTCCAATAAAATAACAGCTGACACTGTGGAGAAAAATTACCACATGGAAGATGCCCACACAGAACCTGCCACCACCAACAATCACATCATTTCTGCCACCACCAACCGAGTTTGCCCTAGGTCTGACACAGATTTTGAGCATGCACCAATAGAGTCAACTACGTCAATATATGGCAACTGTGACACTGACCAATATGCCAAGTGAGTCTGTACTAAAAAGTATTTTTGTAATAAAAGGTTCAACAGTTATTTGGACAGTTTGTGTCCAAACTAAAGTCTATTGGTGATGCTGGAAAAACTGCTTATTTCTATACTTATATACTGTAGAAGTTTTACCACAGATTTTTGGGGAAAGAAATGCGGATTTGGACAACCCCTGCAACCAAACTATATGCTGATGCCTGGTGATGAACTAAAATATGTTTAGTTGTACACAGACCCAATTGTACTTCCCCTGGCTACAACCCAACTATACACTGATATTTACACTTTAAAATACCCTTAATTGTGCACATATATATGGTATAAAAATTGTGACAAGCTTTTGAAAAGAAAAAGGTGCAATTGCACAATGTATGCAGTGAAATATATGCTGCCGATGATGCTGGAAAATATGCCTATAAAACACTTATGAACTGTAGAAGCTTTGCAACAATTTTTGGACAAAAAGTGTGGCTCATGCACAGAAAAGAAAAGAGTACCCACTTTAAAAGCTCATGTGTAATACATGTGCAACACATGAAGTTATGAACAGCTCCAGCAGCCCTGACTGTACACTAACTGCCCCTATGCTGTCACTAATGATAAAACCTGACATTGTACCTATCAATCGTCACAATCCTTACACTCTAAAATGACATCAGTGGCTAGTTCACAATAGCGTCTGTGCTTAAATGCTAGCAGAGAACCTGATAGAACTGTCTATATCCACCCTCCTAATTGGCTGTATTGGCCAAAGGAATCTGCACCGTCGCATTTACAATCACGAAATTTGGCATACAGGTACATCAGGTGTCCGGTAAGGTTATAGACCGGGTCTCAGCTCTCTAGCATGTGCCGTTCCTGAGATATTCCCAAAAAATGCATTAGCCTGGTCACATGATCTATATCAGCCAATAGAAGCTTGCAGGCCCTTGGTCTTCACATACACACAGTTTTACACCAGGTTTCCAAGGTCAGCTTTAAAGGGGCAGGGTGCTGTGCATGACACTGTTAAGGGAGCAGAGTGCTGTGGAGATAACAGTTAAGGGGGCAGGTGGGGTGGCCATTCAGGCCACCCTCAAAAGACAGACTTTCACTTGACGGTTGACTATAAAGACAGACGGTTCACTATGATGGTCAGTGTTAAGAGGCGGGGAGCTGTAGAGGTCATTCTGCTAGTTTTAAAAACGGGCACCATTTTGCGCAATTTGTCTAAAACAAATCACCAAAGCTTTGGATTCATTTAGTAGAAGAATCTTTGAAATTCTTGATAAATTGTTTAGAATCGATAGTACTGCTGCAAAGGGCCTTGCTCAATTCTCTGTACATGTTCAGTGCTGTGATCGCTGGGGCTTAGAAGCTGAGCCTGCACAATTGACAATGGTACGCTGTATATTATACCTGATACTCAGCTGCAAAAGTTGGGATTGGAGATTACTTTAAACCCAGCTTTTTAACCCAATAGCACCTTTGGGATCCCAGTGATTGAACAGATAGAGGGGACTCCCAAATGATCTTTATTTAAAAAAAAAATGGGGGTTTATTGTTTATTGTGTAAAAGTAGTAAAACATAAAAAAGATAGAAATTTGTTATCTGCACTATTGTACTAACTCACATAATGCAGCTAATACCTTCCAGCGACAGCCATAAAAATGAAACCCAAAACAAAATTAATTCCCCTTCCCCCCTAAAAAAAACAAACAAAAAAATACCACTAGACCTGGCACTTTAACAAAACCTGGGATAACTTGCTGTGAGGTGCAATGCACCTTACAAGCAGGAGCAGATACACTGCCTGTGCAATCCAATGAATTAGTTCTGTGCTCTCATTAAGAGAAACAAAATAAAGGTATTGCAGGTACTACTTTTTCAGGTATTACTTTTATTTTTATTTACTTTTATTTTGTTTCTCTTAATAAGAGCACTGAACTAGTTTTCTGTTGGCTAACACGGTACCTGACTTTTTTCTTTTATCCAATGAATTGTTATGTAACCAACATCAGCCGCACGGTTTCAGATTGACAAAGCATTATGCAATATGTAAAGCTGAGGCTAGAATCGGCTGTCACCAATGATAACGTAGACTAGTGATGCCTTCAGTACTAGTCACGAAATGTCTCTCATGCTCCTTCCTTAAAGAGGGAGAGAAAACTACTTTCGAAATAGTAAAAAAATAAATGGTCACCTTACAAGTACAAAAATGTGAATATATTTTTCTCATAGTAACACATTGCCAGTGGAATGTATGGTCTGAAAAGCCATTTAGGACATTATGGAATTTTTGAAGTGCCAAAGGATGAAACTTGGATCCATATATACGATCTACAGAGTGAGACCAAAGAGCAATCAAAAGAATGGAGACATGAAGACACAGATGTCAATGAGCAAGACATCAGCAATCATCACAAATTGAAGCAGCAAGAGGTCTCTACTCTCCACACTTTTGAAGGAATCTTGCTTCTTCAAGACAATGCTGATCCTCCCAAGGCGAGCATTGCAAACCAGAAATTGACAGAACGTCTAAAACACCTGGTCTTTTCACCTGATTTGGACCGTCAGACTAATACCTTTTCTATATCATACCAACGTTTTCATGCGTGGAGGTGGCCATGTTAGATGAGTGGTTTGCAGCTCAACCAAAAGAATTTTGCTTATATGGGTTAAATAAAGTAGAAAAATGAAGTCCTAGGTGAGTGGAGCTCTGCGTGAAAAATCTAGACATAGGGCCCTTTTACAAGGACCGATCATTGGGATGTTTGCTTATAGGAACATTTGTTTGGCAGATCATCAGCCTTTCTAAACACCACACCTACCGGCCAATAAAACTCAAAATGATTGCTCGTCTCCCATGTAAAAGGCCTATTAAATGAGCAGCACCGATTGACTTTTTATATCATTGATCGGCACTCATTATGTTCCCACATCAGGCCATGTAATATGTACTCCAATCTCATAAGTTGTTTTCTTTACAAAGCCAAAGACCTATCAGAACGCCCTCATATACCTATGTGTTGACCATGAAACTTTATCCAAGAATTTCCAGCGAATGAAGAGTTTAAAATTGTCCGGGAGCGATGAGTACAGAATATTTTATAGGCCTCATCAGTGCAGTACACTCATGGCATCAGTAAACTACATAAATGAAAACATTTACAAGGAAAATGAAGGTATCTGTCAATGCTCCTAGCAATATGAGAGAGGATGATGGCAAAGTGGCCTTGAAACTGAACACAACGATATCTTATTGTAAGGATCTGTTTTGTTTCTCCTAAACATATTTCAGGACTGGTTCTTACAGGAAAATTAAACTGTGAGGTCGGAATGACGGTCAGAATATATATTTTTTCTTTTTTACCACAACAGCCCATCCTCCGCTGTTCTCTTGCACAACATATCTACAATGCATCCACTCAATGCATGGCTCCTTGTTTGCGAGAACAAGCCCTTACCCAAAAGAAGGAAGCAAAAGGAGAAGATAGTTTATCCCCTTATTGCTTCTCAAATTCAAAGGGGTTACTGAGGAACAAAGTATGCATGAGTCAATAAAAGACAAATCTTAAAGGTGCAGTAAAAAGTACAAAAAAAAATCTTAAGAAACAGCACCACTCTTTTTCATGAGATATTTCTGGTATTGCAGTGCAGTCCAATTCAAGCGAATAGGACTTAACTACAATAGTAGACCATGGGCAAGAAAGGCTCCTATGTCTTAAATACAATGCTAGGTTGCATTTGCAACCCAACCCTTTTTTAATATAGACCTGGGCTTTTCACCCAACTGCCAAAGATTTCCAATTTCTAATTATACAATAGATCTAGTTATATTGTACGATGCCTACATCATCTAGAATGACTACATTTAAATAAGCCTACTTTAACTCATGCCCTTAAGCTAGCCAGATAGGGCCACACACCCCTGGAGCCCATTGACTATAATAACATCTGGCGGAGATTCGGCTGGTTTCCGACATAAGCGCTGGGTTTCAGCCAGACAAAAACCAGTGTGTGCACCAGTTTTTTCCATCTGAAACCTGGCGTTCTCATGTCGGAAATTGGGCAGATCCCATTATAGTCAACAGAGTCTAGTGTACATCGTATCCAGCCTAGCCAGATACTGCCATGCGCTCACATGGAGAAGTGAGAGAACATTAAGAAGTTAGAGCAGTACACAGGCTCATTTAGTTTAGCCATCAATACTAGATTCAAGATAAAACTTTAACTCAGCCACTAGTTACCAGGATGGGATTATGGGTCCTAGGTAGAGAGGGGCATTTCCCCACAGACCTCTAGTTCTACAAGAAGGTCATGTCTATTTCATAAGATATGCAGTGCACGGCAGTATCTGGTTGCCTCTGCCGAAACAGCTTGCCAAATAGCTTTATTATTAGTGCATGTGTGAAGGTAGCCTAAGTGAGTGCACCATTGCGCTGCCTCCTCATAATTCAGCTTTTTTAAATGGTTAGATGATCCAGTTAGATCAAAGATTAGATATCAAGTGCCCCATTGTCTCCTGGTGTCTGCTATTGAGGGAAACGAGGTTTAGCGTGCCTCATCCTTCTTTATCAGAAAAATATGCAATGCCAGATGTATTTTGCAGCTGCTTATTACTCTCTTCTTATTGAAATATATATGACCTTCTCAAAGTACTGGAGGCCTGTGGCTACTAGGGGTTAATTAAAGGGTTATCTTGGATCTAGTAATGATGGCTGAAATACATGAGCCTGTGTACTGCTCTAACTTCCTAATACGCTTTCAACACCCCAAGTGAACATAGCAATAGCAACATATTGATGGGCACGCTATCTGCCAGGGTTAACACAAGGTATTTTGGTACTCTGTGCAGATAAGAAAAATTGAGACCCCCTCCCCCAACCAAGCCATAAAATCTATTCAAAATCATAAAGATCATTAGTGAAGGAGACGTAAAAAGAAAACCTGTCAGCAGATCCATGCTGCCATATCCATGCTGCAATGTCTAATGGGAAACATTAAGTGGAGAAAGAGGCAGGAACAGAGGGAAGTGTCCACTGGATGTCTCCCCTTGACTGACCAGTTTCTGCCTATGTGTAAATAAGGAGATACTCCCCGATCAATCTGTATATGTAAATACAGGAGAGAGTCTGATGACGGGTTCCCTTCATTGAGAACATTACTGGTGGTCTATGGAAGTGAATGGGTTAATGGGCAAATTTCTCAGTTTAGTACTTTGTGTCCAGTGGCTATCCACTCCAGAATACGGACTCTAGTTCAGACCCCCTAAATAACTACAGACCCCCAGACCATACCCCTTAGATAAACAAGAACCGGAGCCCAGAATTCAGACGCCTGAATAAATAGAGAACTCGGATTACAATCGAAGATAAATAGACCCCCAAAATAATTACACACCCCCTAAATAAATACAGATCCCAGACCAGATCACAGGCACCTACTGTACATAGTATCTCATAGCTGGAAATGTATCAAAACTGGTGCAAAGGAAAGCTGGCTTAGTTGCCCATGGCAGCCAATTAGGTTGATGCTTTCTTTTCCCCAAACAGATCTTGAAATTAAAAGGTGGAATCTGATTGGTTGGTATAAAGAACTAAGCCAGCTTCCCTTTGCACTAGTCTTGATAAGTCTCCTCCATTGTCTTCTCCTCTGTGCAGCCTTGCAGCTCAACCTACTGGTTTGAGGATCTTCCGACATATGGTCATGTGACCGTAGATCCTTCAATAGCAGCAGATCCTGCACATACAGTATTTGAGTTTTAGAGACTGTTGCACATCCAGTTTCATGGCAAAAAAAGGTTAAAAACCAACCGTCCCGCATCCGGCAGGACAGTCCCGGATTACAGTGGCTGTCCCGGTATGGGGGAGGTATGTCCCTCTTTCTGGCAGCTGTCTCGGGGTCCATAGGTCAGCGACATCCTCTCCAAGACCAAATGGATCAGGTGAGTATTTTCTGACATTTTCCTGACATTCGAATCAAAGTCAATTCGCTTGACTTCGATTCGCTCAACACTAATCATCACCGCTGTAGGGATTAATACTGCCAGAACCTAATTTTGTCCATTTCCCGAGACTCTCAAAAACTCTTCTTGTAGCTCATTATTTGGAAGCAGTAAAGACCCCTAATTAATGGCAGAAACACGTGTAAACTGCCGGGGGTCCCTGCGGAGGAAGGAATATACAGAAATAAGGTGAAGTCTGCTAACATAGAGGAGGAGATGTATTAAAGGAAACCTGTCACCAAGAAAATACCATGTAAGCTGCAGGCAGCAGGTTATAGATCAGGAGGAGCGGAGCAGATTAATATATAGTTTTGTGGGAAAAGATTAAGTAGAACCTGTAGTTTACTTGTCAAACAATCAAACTGGAGAATGGACAGAAATCCACTCTGTGTGTAATCAGAGACCCTCTGTATCTCATGTAGCAATCTCAAAAAACCAAACACTCAGGTATAT
Organism: Bufotes viridis; assembly: GCA_033119425.1. Lineage (NCBI taxonomy): Eukaryota > Metazoa > Chordata > Amphibia > Anura > Bufonidae > Bufotes > Bufotes viridis. The sequence goes on along the minus strand of JAKVIS010000644.1, from coordinate 9,454 downwards.
AACAGTCTTTCAATTGTATATTGTACCGTATCTCCATGAATAAAGTGCAAACTCTCCCATCTGAACTCATGCACTAAATCCAATGCAAAGTCCATAAAATCTAATACTTAACAGTACGATGTAAGGAGACATTTCACATGGAAGTGAAGGGCTGCCGTGCCCACACACTGCAACGTTTTGGGGGCCACACCCCCTTTCTCAAGCACCATGATCCAGATCCAGCCCATTATTAGAAACATTTTTTGCATCTACACTTAATTTAAAAAACTGCTTCTATTCCCAGAGAAGAAATGTCGAAAATTTGATTTACGCAAAGGCTTCATGATAACGAATTAATACCTGAAATGGTGGGGAAAAAAAATCTTACTTACCGTACCTCATCCATTTGAGCGCGAAGAGCACGAAATCCCGTCACCACGCCGGCCGACTTGATGATGTCATCACGGCGGCGTGCGAGATTTCGTGCCAGATCTTCTATCAAGATGGCGGCTGGCTCTTCACGATCACATGGATGAGGCTAAGTATGATTTTATTAATCTTTTTAAATTTTACACTGTATTATTGCTATCAGATGCTGCAATCATGTATGAAAGTGGCATCTGAGGAAGGTACAATGATGGGGAGCAGCGCAATCGCCGCTCCCTGTCATTGCACCCACTACTTGCAAAGTAATTTTTTGGGGTAAAATACAGCGAAGTAGCCAAATTGAATTTTTAAATTGCAAGAATAATGCTAGAACAGCACCACCTGCTGCTTCTATTGAACTGACTTTCTGAGTCCTCCTGAGAACTTGCAGTAATACTGTCTCACTCTCTTATCACTTTGTGAGCATTTCTTCTCACATGCAGAAAAAGAAGCTTAAGAAGCAGCCGCTCACCACAGCAGCGATCTCTGCGCACCCGCAAAGGAACAAGGCTGAGCATGTACATTCACCTACGTACATTTACTGAGGTGGACACAGAAAGGATGTTCAATAGAAACAGCAGATGGCGCTGTACTAACATTATTCCGGGAATATCTGGGTATAGAAGCAGGAGGATTGAGATGGTACAGAGAGGCTTGGGCCCGTCCACGATGCATTTAACTACTTATTTGCATATAGATTAAAATAACTTTTTGAAAAGAAACAACCGGTTACATAACAGATATGATTTCAATCTGCGGGATCAACCCTACAAGGCCTGGTTTAATAGGGTTGATACTGCTTAGGCCTTTAGGAGAAATGTGCTGCAAGAGGGGAAGAAAAAAACTGAAAAAAGCGGGGGAAAACCCCAAAAAACGATGTCAGTGAGACAGTTCCAGTTTGCTCTACCAGTTTCTACCAGGAGAGGACAGCATAACGCTCCAGCAAAGTGCCCAGAGTTTCTTCTTGACATGGAAACGGGGAAAGTGGGGGTTGGGGGAGGAAGAGTAATCAGTGAATGGCATTGCTCTGAGTACTGTTTTATTGGGAACTGTGGTCCCATTTATCTGTGAAAGGTATGCTGTTCTACTGTATAAGCACAGTTTGGCAAGGTGGTACATGAGCTCTGTATGCGGACACATTGGACACCTTATTGGACTTATGTGGGCACTGCATAGATGCATTTTGGCACAGCATGGTGCCATCAAGGCATTGTGCTCTGCAGCATTGTAATGTAATGTGCATATAGGGGGAGATTTCTTACCCCAGTATTAATCTCCTGTGCACTGGAGTGAGATGTGCCCAATTTATTGAGAGGCAGGTGGCCCTTAAAGAATTACGCGCACCTCTGGCCCTCTGTGCGCCATATGTACGCCAATTAGGGGCTGACAATGACTTGAGCTATAATTTATGCCAATTTCTATTGTAAATTATACTAAATCAGGCATGCTGCTGGCGACCCTACTCCCCTGTTTTCGCCCCGTCCTTTTCTTGCCACTTTAGTAAAGTGTTGAAAAGCTCAAAAAGTTGCAAATCCTGGCTCAGATATGGCATGGACCAAAATGTGTGACTGTTTATGCAACATAAATGGCGGGGTTTAGCATTTATAGATTTCCCCCATAGAGTTGGGCCATGTATGGACTATCTGGGCACTGCATGAAGGAATGTGTGGGCCACTCTCCAGGCAATATTGTGCTCTGCTGTCTAGGTAAGTATCAAAAAGTATCACAAACACAAAATAAATGCAGTTCCCACTATATACTGCAATTGTTTTTAAATTGCTATAGAACTCCAGTGAAATTTGCTTTGTCATTTTTCATTATTTACGTGCATCGCAAATATATATATATATATATATATATATATATATATATATTTGTGATTTTGGTGAAAATCCAACATCTAAAATTCCTGACTAAATAAGCCATGTGTGGGCACAGCTTAAAGGGGTTGTCTCATCTCATACATTGATGGCATAACACTAGGATATGTCATCAGTGTCACATAGGTGCAGATCCCACCTCTGCTCCTATCTCCGGAAGGGGATCCCCAAAGTGAAGGAGAGCACATCATGCATGAGCACAAGATCCATAATATAGGTACAACATTTAAATCTCCTCAGTTCTACTAATTTGTATGCAACTATCCAAAAACCTCCTGCACATGGCTGTATTATAGTGCCGTACAACCTCTGAGTTGCTAGTCGTAAGAGAGTATTCACACAGAAAATATGTTGCAGAAATTCTATTAATCTGATGGAGCTTACAGAAATCCATTGCATGCTGTAGAAAAATTCTTGTGGGAAGCCAGGAACTTGCTGTGTGTGTTTTTTTGTGTGGTTCAAAGTGTGACTCTATCCATACAAGATCCATTGTAAACTGTACTCCAAACTACTCACCTAGGACCAGGCTCTGTTCACACCATTTTTTCAGCCTACATACAGAGGTTTACATTAGGAGGCTCGCCAAACAAATACATCTGATGGAAGGCTGTGACATATCCCATTGTGTAGGCACACCATGGGACACATGATCAACAAGCTCCTGCTGTAAAAAAAATAAAAATAACTTAAAACATGCCATACTTTTGCATTGAATAGTAGCATAATCAACTACAATATTTTAGATCACAAAGGAATGTCTACTTGCCCAATGGAGCTCTATGGATACATTCAAAGCCTTATTTTGCTGTACACTCTGGGAAATGCTCCAAGCATACTCCATTAGTGCACTCCATATGAGTTACGAGCAACAGAGTTCTCCCCATTGCTTCATGTTCACCTACCTACTAATTTTGTTCTAGCAGTTGCTATGCAAATGACTAGCATCTGAATATGTGCTTGGTTATTGCCCAGCTTTGTCTGGTTGATAAGGATGGAGTTGCTGATTGTCTAGCCTTTATATATTCAGGCCTTACGCCATTCCAGATGTTATATATAGTGTTTGCTATGTGCATTACCTTACAGATAGTTGCACCTTTGTTCTGTATTCTGGGATCTGTTATTACACAGTCAAATCTTGTTCTAGTCAAGCGTGCATTCTTGCATGTGTAGTTCCATACACTTTCTTGCTATGTTGGGGAATTGTCTGTTACTGTGCTGTTGTATTGTCCTGGCTGATATGCTGGGTTGAATCCACATAGGGTCAGTTTAGTGCTGTTCCATTTCTGTTCTCTGTCATTCATTTATCATCTACCTGTATGCCATATACTTGACATGGACTCCATTGCTGGATCATCTTCTCCGTCCGTGACCCTCAGCATTCAATTCCCATCGCTGTCTTGTTTTCTGTCAGTGTTAATAACTGCTTCATATATGTTGTATTTGCAACCTTCCAATTGTTCAGCAGTTCAGCTCTACTATAAGTCCTTCGGCCCTTTGAGTACCAAGAGCCACTGTTGGTACTTGAGAAGAGGACTGTCCTAGTTGAAGTCCAGTCTTGCGCACAACCAGCACCTTCACAATATGTGATATGAATATTGCCTATAACAGGAATCAGCAACCTTTGGCACTCCAGCTGCTGTTAAACTACAACTCCTAGCATGTAAACATTCTCAACTGCTCTTCTAACTCCCATAGAAGTGAATAAAGCATTCTGGGAGTTGTAGTTTCTGAACCGCTGGAGTGCCAGAGGTTGCTGATCCCTGGCCTATAATGGCTATTTACTGTTGCTGTGACAAGCACACTTGTATAGCTTGGTCATTAACTACAAAAAGTCCTGGAAGTGGTGACCGAGCTGTTCCGTATTCTGCCAGGAGCTGCGTAATATTTCATTGGCAGCGGCATGTTTGCTGTCTGTTGGCTGTCAGAACCAGAGACACTAATTTTCCACTTCCAAAGGAAATGATTGCTTTAGACAATAAAACTGGCCTTTTCCAGATGCTGAATCACTCATAGTTTCAGACTAAAACACTTGGATAGTGGGAGAAAATTTTTTGGGCAAGCATGATGGTGACCTGCGTAAACCAGGGAGCATGGATTTACATATAACCTGATAGGCAGTGTTTACGCCCTCATTTACTCCATCCTGTAGCAATAGGAAACCTTCTTATAACGGAGAGCAGATAAACATATCTCAATGAGCAAGATCATTGTGTTTCCTCTGAACGTGTCCAGGCATTTTGCCCGCAGTATTAAATGGCCGCAGCAGTCTTGCCTGAAGCTTCGGATATGAGGTTGTTCAGTGTGAGCTATGCATGACTGGACTCCTTTCCTAGAATAATTAATATAATGCATGTAATAAGTGATGGAGGTGGACGGATGGGAATATTATTTATGGCCGTTGCTCACGTAATACAATTTTTCTGCTTAATTTTATTGAATTAATTTTGTACACTCACAGCCATTATTTGCATTTGGCTTCATCAGCTAGTTCACAAGCGAGTGGTTAAAACAGAAGTACTTGGGCTTCCCTCACACTTTCTTTTTTCTTCTTGGCACTTTTTTGGGGCTTGTAAAAAATGCCATGAAGTTCATGTTCTTTACAAGTTTTTTTTACATGCATTTTTAGACTGTTTTTCCAAGTCTATGATAAAATGCCTAAATGAAAAAAAAACACCATACCTAAGAGGGTGCTGGGTCCTGAAAACAATTCAATGCACAAAAAGTGAAGAAAAGGGACATAAAAATGCACTGCTTGTAGTGTGTTTTAGAATTTACAACTGACTTACAGCTTGGAGTAACATTTTTGCAAAAGAAATATCTCTCCAAAAGCATTATTTTTTAGAAAACTATGTGTGAAATCACCCTTACACTGGGTTCAGACCTGAGCGTTTAGAAGCCTATCGTTTTATGCGCGTTCAAGATGGGCGTTTACGGGCGTTTTTTTCAAGCGTTTTGGTAAATAGTGTAGGCGCGTTTGACACGCGTTTATGTGATTGACTGCATAGTTGACCAATGACCTATGATATAGTTTGGCCAATCTGAGTGCTTTAGAGGTGTGACATTCCATGGTGGCTGATTCAGCATGTTGCAAACTTTGTAAAACGCGCATCCATAGGCGCGTTTTACGCTGCACAAACGCCCGAACAACACGCCTATCGCGTTTTCCATTGAAGTCTATTGGCACCAAACGCTCGAAAAAAGCCCGAATTAACGCGAACATACTTGCTTATGCGTCGGACGTTTATAGGCGCCTACGAACGCGCATAAAAACGCGCAAGTGTGAACCACCCCCATTGGAATGCATGGTTCCTGTACTGTTGTGCGTTTTTATGTGCGTTTGAACGCGGCGTTTTACGCGAAAGTGTGAACTGAGTGTTAAAGGGAATTTGTCAGCAGCTGTATGTTTTCCTATTTAAGGGCAGAATAAACTGGTGATGGATCCCTGGAGCAAAATGCTGGGTCATTTTCTTAAATTGCTATTAAAGTGCCGTCATTCTTTGATTTTCATCTTCGTGGCAACACTATTTGGACTTGGCTTTACCTTTGGCAGAGCACTACCTGTATTGCTGGTAAGGACTGTGTGCTTGGATGTCCTCTGTGAATTGGGATTGAAGCAGTGCCGCCTCGTTATCTTTATTAGTGTGGACATTTTCCTAAATTGACCCAGCCATTTTGCTAAAATATGTATTAGGCAACTCCAGCTAAAGCCGCGCAACAGAGTCTGCTCAATACAGGGTGTGTGCCAGGGAGTCCTCATATTCATGAGCTGCTGGCTCTCCACGCCTCCTGCTGTTGATTGACACCTTTCTTCCTATTGTAACCATGTGGAGGACAGCCGGGGGCTCATGAATATGAGGACTGCATGGTGCTTGCCCTGTATTGAGCTATTCAATACAGATTGTAGCGGAATGGCTCAGCCAGTTCAAGAAAGTGCCCCAGTGTTTTGCTTAGGGTATCTGTCACCCAATTATGCATCATAAAACTGCTGACAGATGCCCTTTTTAAAGGAAACACTAGTTGCTTTTTTGTTACCTTCTTTTGTATGATTCCTGACAGTATTGTATAAAGTATATTTTAATATAAGATATAGAAATGTTCTTGTCAATATGCAGTGAGCATACAGATATAATGGGGGGTCCCCACTCTGGCCCCCCTTCCTATATGAGACATAATCACTCTATAAGCCATCCAAGTAATACATTCAACTCAATGATTGACATGCAGATGCGTAGCTATAGTGGAAGCAGGTGAGGTGGCTGCTTCCGAACCTGAACTTAGAAGGGGTCCACATAGAGGAGGAGTAAAAGATTTTACTGTCAGAGCCCCCTCAACAGTGTTATACATTGACATTATATATAGTATATACAGTATATACAGTGACATGATATACAGTATATACGTGTAGGAAATGAACGGAGTGGCTGCCAGACCTGGTCTGAGAGAGTGACCTTGTCTAGCCACAGGAGGTGGAGTTGCACGGGAGATGTCAGGAGCATTGCTAGGGTCTGAAAACATCCGGTGCACAAGCCCACTGTGTTGAAATTTGCATAATAAGAATTAACATCAGCCCCCATATGCCTCCATCAGCCAACAAGTAAAATAAAAAAAAACACTTACCTCTCCTGCTCCGGACGCTGCCACTCCCCACCGCCCGCTCTCGGTCTTGCTCCTCTTCAGTCTGTGCTGTGAACTGGCGCGCACAGCGTGAGGTCACAGCGCGACCTCATATGTGCGCAGCCTTCACAGCGGACAGCCGAGGACCAGGAAGCGGTGAGTATAGAGCTTTTACTGCTTCCAGGTCCTCATTGAATTTGTCGGCAGTGGCCAGCAGGGCTCAACAGTCAGCTGCCTTGGGCCCCCCAGGAGCAACTGGGCCCGGGGCAGCTGCCCCTTTTGCCCTGCGTTAAAGACGGCCCTGGCGAGGTTCGGGGCAGTAGTAGTTTGATTCGGGGCTCTTGCCCCGGATAAAAAGCCCTAGCGACGCCCATAGGAGTTGTGAAGATGTTTGGAGGGGGGGGGGACCTTAAAAAATTTGATAATAAAAAGTTGTTAGTTCTTTGAACAAAGTATTGGTGAATATATGTATACCGGACGTGAGCGGTATAAGGAGTTAACATGCCATGCAAGCAACATTTTTTAAAATTGTCCTATTAATAAGTCACATTTTAATACTTTTTCCATATGAATTCTCTATTTTTTTCTAATGAGGATTCGGAATAATTGTAAGTGTTCATACAAACCTTGTATTACAATTATGTAAATATAATAGCAGTCATGACAACGGTTTTATATTCACTGTCATTAATATATTGCAGTGTTTCTCAACCAAGGATCATATGGCCAAGGATATTCCAAGGGGGCCATGATGGAGGTCATGGCAACAGACTAGGGGGCCACAGAGGGAAGTGAGAAGTGAAGAAAACAGAGAAGTGACCAAGAAAAGAAAACAAGAAAACAAAGAAGTGAAGAAAATAGAAAACAGAGAAGTGACTTTTCCTCCCAGTGAATGGATCGCCACATGCACGCTGAAGAACATCACTTCCGCTTCCTCCTCCCTCCCACTTCTGCCTATTTCTCTCTCACACTTCCGCTTTCTCCTTCCCCCCACTTCCGCTTCTTCCTCCCTCCCGCTTTCCCCTTCTTCTCCCTCCCGCTTCCGCCCTCCACCTCTGCACACCTGCTAGGACTGGGGAGGGAAGGCGCAGGAAGCAAACAAGGTGGGAAGGGGGAACACTGAGATAAGTCCCTCAGAATGGTCTCCACATTAGTACATAGTATGCCATGTGAGCCAAAAATGATAAGCTGTATCAGTCAGGTGATGATTTCCTGCCATTTATTTTCCCGCTTGCCTTCTTGTTAGCCTGTCCCCTCCCTCCTCGGGCCAGAGCTGTGATCGGTGACTATGTTTCCGCTTTAGTGCCTATAGAGGGTCTCATCATTGATACAGGCTGCTGCTCTCTACGTCTTCCTTGCAGATCTGCCTCTTCAGTTTGGCTTCTGTGTATCAGCACAATCCTATCACTAGTTCACCGGGAAGAAATAATTTCTGCCACAGCAAACATACAAATCTGCACGCTGTAGAAAACATACATAATATACATTTTGCAAAAGTAAAGATTTACTAAAGGAAGACTAAACTTTCAAGCGAAAATTGGAACTCCATTCCTACCACAATTCAGATATTAAGGGTACAGCCACAAGTGGCCGGTCCATCGCAGGTTTCCTGCTGATGAAAACCCACAGTGGGCCTACCATGTGTGACTGAACTCTTAAAGGGGTTATGTTAGGATTATGAATGATGTAAAACATGGAAATCAGGCCCCATACATTACCTGACAACATCTTTCTAGCAAAGCAAGAACCAGCCCTGTACCTCACATGGATCCAGAGTTCTCACCAGTTATTGCTCAAATTGCTCTTCTATATTTCAGTTTATGTATGTGTCCTTTATGCTGCAGCTCTCTCTCTATCACAGCTTAGGGGGTGTGTCCTCTCTCAGGAGAGATGTCCTTTCTGCTACAGCTCTTTCCCTATCACCTCTTGGGGGGTGTCCTTTCTCAGGAGTCATGTCATTTTTTCTGCAGCTTTCTCCCTATCACAGCTCAGGAGTTGTGACTTTTCTGCTTCAGTTCTCTCCCTATCACAACTCAGGAGGGGGGTTTCCTTTCTGCCGCAGCTTTCTCTCTTTCACAGCTCGGGTGTGGGTCATTACTGCTGCAGCTTTTTCCCTGTAACAGCCACAGCTTCTAACAGTAGATATGGCTGGTGGCAGTTTTTGGATGTAATTCAGCATGTGCAACCACTTTAGTAGGTGGACATCACATTACTATATAGCTTAAACACCAGGGGGCGCCATTATAATAAAGTAAAGAGAATATCTCACAATGAGCATTTTTGTAACAGAAAGTAAATGTGAAAAGTAACTAGTTTTTTATGCTGAATTTTATTAAAATAACATTTGGCAGTACACCCCCTTTAAAGGGGTTTTCCGAGATCTTTATACTGATGACCTATCTTCTGGATAGGTCATCAGCACCTGACCAGTGGGGGTCCCCCATGATAAGCTGTTTCGCAGTAGTGCCACGGCCCTCTCTCAGTCTTCCCTAGGCCAGTGATGACACGTTCATCTGTCAGATGAGCTAGGCGCAGCGCAGTGCCGTAGAAGTTAA
>JAKVIS010000643.1:0-58210 GCA_033119425.1 Bufotes viridis | reverse complement strand
AGGATACAGGTCCCACAGCATGGAATCATGCGTCAGTATCACCCACCAACGGAGAAGGCCACTCTGATTTATTTTGGACCAGCACCCAGACAGAGGAGAGAGGTCCCACAGCAAGGAATCATGCGTCATATCAACCACCAACGGAGAAGGCCACTCTCATTTATTTTGGACCAGCACCCAGACAGAGGATACAGGTCCCACAGCAAGGAATCATGCGTCATATCAACCACCACCGAGAAGGCCACTTCATTTATTTTGGACCAGCACCCAGACAGAGGATACAGGTCCCACAGCAAGGAATCATGCGTCATATCAACCACCACCGGAGAAGGCCACTCTCATTTATTTTGGACCAGCACCCAGACAGAGGAGAGAGGTCCCACAGCAAGGAATCATGCGTCATATCAACCACCAACGGAGAAGGCCACTCTCATTTATTTTGGACCAGCACCCAGACAGAGGAGAGAGGTCCCACAGCAAGGAATCATGCGTCATATCAACCACCAACGGAGAAGGCCACTCTCATTTATTTTGGACCAGCACCCAGACAGAGGATACAGGTCCCACAGCAAGGAATCATGCGCCATATCAACCACCACCGGAGAAGGCCACTCTCAGTTATTTCGGCCCAGCACCCAGACAGAGAGAGAGGTCCCACAGCAAGGAATAAGGCGTCATATCAACCACCACCGGAGAAGGCCACTCTCATTTATTTTGGACCAGCACCCAGACAGAGGAGAGAGGTCCCACATCAAGGAATCATGCGTCATATCAACCACCAACGGAAAAGGCCACTCTCATTTATTTTTGGACCAGCACCCAGACAGAGGAGAGAGGTCCCACAGCAAGGAATCATGCGTCATATCAACCACCAACGGAGAAGGCCACTCTCATTTATTTTGGACCAGCACCCAGACAGAGGAGAGAGGTCCCACAGCAAGGAATCATGCATCATATCAACCACCAACGGAGAAGGCCACTCTCAGTTATTTCGGACCAGCACCCAGACAGAGGAGAGGTTCATTCAACTTTGGGTTGCACCGCAAGATCATGGTAAAGTTAAAAAAATGAGGATTCAATAAAGAAGTGCCCCGGAGTACAAGAATACATGGTTGAGGGGGAGGCAGTTATAAATGTCTATTCTGCACAAGGGAGGTAGAGGTCCTGTGGGATCCATGCCTGGCTCATTTTTATGAACGTCAGCTTGTCCACGTTGGCTGTGGACAGGCGGCTGCGTTTGTCAGTAATGACGCCCCCTGCCGTGCTGAATACACGTTCAGACAAAACGCTGGCCGCCGGGCAGGCCAGCACCTCCAAGGCATAAAATGCTAATTCTGGCCACGTGGACAATTTGGAGACCCAGAAGTTGAATGGGGCCGAACTATCAGTCAGTACGTGGAGGGGTGTGCAGACGTACTGTTCAACCATGTTAGTGAAATGCTGCCTCCTGCTAACACGTTCCGTATCAGGTGGTTGTGCAGTTAGCTGTGGCGTGGAGACAAAACTTTTCCACATTTCTGCCATGCTAACCCTGCCCTCAGAAGAGCTGGCCGTGACACTGCTGCGTTGGCGACCTCTTGCTCCTCCTCTGCCTTCGCCTTGGGCTTCCACCTGTTCCCCTGTGACATTTGGGAATGCTCTCAGGAGCGCCTCTACCAGCGTGCGCTTGTACTCGCGCATCTTCCTATCACGCTCCAGTGCAGGAAGTAAGGTGGGCACATTGTCTTTGTACCGGGGATCCAGCAGGGTGGCAACCCAGTAGTCCACACACGTTAAAATGTGCGCAACTCTGCTGTCATTGCGCAGGCACTGCAGCATGTAGTCGCTCATGTGTGCCAGGCTCCCCAGAGGTAAGAACAAGCTGTCCTCTGTAGGAGGCGTATCGTCATCAACCTCCGTATCCCCCCAGCCACGCACCAGTGATGGACCTGAGCTGTGTCGGGTGCCACCCCGCTGTGAACCTGCTTCATCCTCATCCTCCTCCACCTCCTCCTCGTCCTCCAGTAGTGGGCCCTGGCTGGCCACATTTGTACCTGGCCTCTGCTGTTGCAAAAAACCTCCCTCTGAGCCACTTCTAACAGACTGGCCTGAAAGTGCTAAAAATGACCTCTCATCCTCCTCCTCCTGGCCCTGGCCCACCTCCTCTTCCATCATCGCCCTAAGCGTTTTCTCAAGGAGACATAGAAGTGGTACTGTAACGCTGATAACCGTGTCATCGCCACTGGCCATGTTGGTGGAGTACTCGAAACAGCGCAGCAGGGCACACAGGTCTCGCATGGAGGCCCAGTCATTGGTGGTGAAGTGGTGCCGTTCCGCAGTGCGACTGACGTGTGCGTGCTGCAGCTGAAACTCCACTATGGCCTGCTGCTGCTCGCACAGTCTCTCCAGCATGTGCAAGGTGGAGTTCCAAGTGGTGGGCACGTCGCATATGAGGCGGTGAGCGGGAAGGCCGAAGTTACGCTGTAGCGCAGACAGGCGAGCAGCGGCAGGATGTGAACGCCGGAAGCGCACACAGACGGTCCGCACTATATGCAGCAGCTCTGACATGTCGGGGTAGTTGTGAATGAACTTCTGCACCACCAAATTCAACACATGCGCCAGACAAGGGATGTGCGTCAAACCGGCTAGTCCCAGAGCTGCGACGAGATTTCGCCCATTATCGCACACCACCAGGCCGGGCTTGAGGCCCACCAGCACCAACCACTGGTCGGTCTGTTGTTCAATACCCCGCCACAACTCCTGCGCGGTGTGGGGCCTGTCCCCCAAACATATGAGTTTCAGAATGGCCTGCTGACGTTTACCCCGGGCTGTGCTGAAGTTGGTGGTGAAGGTGTGTGGCTGACTGGATGAGCTGGTGGAAGCAGAGGAGGAGGAAGCCGAGTAGGAGGAGGAGGCTACAGGAGGCAAAGAATGATGCCCTGCGATCCTTGGCGGCGGAAGGACGTGCGCCAAGGAACTCTCCGCCTGGGGCCCAGCCGCCACTACATTTACCCAGTGTGCAGTTAGGAGATATAGCGTCCCTGGCCGTGCTTACTGGTCCACGTATCTCGTGGTTAGGTGGACCTTGCCACAGATGGCGTTGCGCAGTGCACACTTGATTTTATCGGATACTTGGTTGTGCAGGGAAGGCACGGCTGTCTTGGAGAAGTAGTGGCGGCTGGGGACAACATACTGGGGACAGCCATGGACATCAGCTGTTTGAAGCTGTCTGTGTTCACCAGCCTGAATGACAGCATTTCAAAGGCCAGTAGTTTAGAAATGCTGGCATTCAGGCCCAGGGCCTCGAGGGTGGCTAGGTGGGAATTTACGCTTTCTCTCCAAGGTTTGTGAGATGGAGAGCTGAACGCTGCCGTGTGACATGGTGGACATGCTTGGTGACGCAGGTGGTGGTGTCGGTGGCACATCCTCTGTTTGGTGGGCGGCAGGTGCCAACGTTCCTCCCGAGGCGGAGGAAGAGGCCGAGGCAGCAGCAGAAGAGGGAGCAGGAGGAGCCTGAGTGAGTTCCTTGCTTTTAAGGTGTTTACTCCACTGCAGTTCATGCTTTGCATGTAGATGCCTGATCATGCAGGATGTGCTGAGGTTCAGAACGTTAATGCCTCGCTTCAGGATCTGATGGCACAGCGTGCAAACCACTCGGGTCTTGTCGTCAGCACATTGTTTAAAGAAGTGCCATGCCAGGGAACTCCTTGAAGCTGCCTTTGGGGTGCTCGGTCCCTGGTGGCGGTGGCCAGTAGCAGGCGAACTCTCTTGGCGGCGGCTGTTCTGCTTTTGCTCCCTCTTTTGCTACGCTGTTGGCTCGGTCTCACCACTGCCTCTTCCTCTGAACTATGAAAGTCAGTGGCACGACCTTCATTCCATGTGGGGTCTAGGACCTCATTGTCCCCTGCATCGTCTTCCACACAGTCTTCCTCCTGACCTCCTGTTCGGTCTGCACACTGCAGAAAGACGCAGCAGTTGGCACCTGTGTTTCGTCATCATCAGAGACGTGCGGACTCCGATGAGGTGGTATTCCCATGTCCTCATCATCAGGAAACATCAGTGGTTGTGCATCAGTGCATTCTATGTCTTCCACCACTGGGGAAGGGCTAGGTGGATTCCCTTGGGAAACCCTGCCAGCAGAGTCTTCAAACAGCATAAGAGACTGCTGCATAACTTGATGCTCAGACAGTTTCCCTGATATGCATGGGGGTGATGTGACAGACTGATGGGCTTGGTTTTCAGGTGCCACCTGTGCGCTTTCTGCAGAAGACTGGGTGGGAGATAATGTTGTGAACATGCTGGATCCACTGTCGGCCACCCAATTGACTAGCGCCTGTACCTGCTCAGGCCTTACCATCCTTAGAACAGCATTGGGCCCCACCAAATATCGCTGTAAATTCTGGCGGGTACTGGAACTTGAGGTAGTTGGTTCACTAGGACGTGTGGCTGTGGCAGAATGGCCACGTCCTCTCCCAGCACCAGAGGGTCCACTAACACCACCACGACCGCGTCCGCATCCCTTACTAGATGTTTTCCTCATTGTTACCGTTCACCAAGCACCACAATAAGGAAAAAAAATATTTGGCCCAATGTATTGATTTCAAATTCAGGCCTTTTTTTACAGGTACCTAACACTATCTGCCTATTTGTTTATGTAGCGTATTACACTAATCCAGGCACAGCAGTAACCACTGATTTAGGGGAATATCTCTTTTAGGGCTAGTATTTAGGGCCTGGATGAAAGGTATCCTTTTATGGACAGATTTACAATTGGCTGGGACACCAGATTCAGGGTATGGTTATATTGGCAGGTTAATTTAACCCCAGAACAAAATATATGTGTAAGCGGACACTATGAAATCTGGCCTGCAACTGCTGGGACACCAGATCCAGGGTATTGCTATATTGGCAGGTTAATTTCACCCCAGAAAATAATCTATCCTTTGCCAGACAGCAGACAGTATTACACTTGGCTAGGCAAAGCTGGAACACCAGATTTAGGGGATTGGTATTTGGGCAATTGTATTAAACCCCTTAATAAAATATAGAAATTTCTTTCCTGAGTTTCTAGGGGTGACAATTAGCACAGCCAAGCCCCTGATGTAGGATATAGCAAAAAAAAAAAACTAGTATTGATGGATTGATGGACTTGGTGCAGCTTCTTCTGGTGCACCACAAGTCACAAAATGGCCGCCGATCAACCCAGAAAATAAGTGACAGAAAAACGCTCTGTGCAGCCTAAAAACCAGTGAGCAAGTAACTAGCAGAAGTTCAATGATTCTCAGCTGTAGATCGATCACTTCATTAAGTGTTTTGGCTAAGTTAATCCCTTCCTAATCTCGCCCTGACAGAAGCTGCATCCTCTCCCTACACTAGTCAGAGCAGTGTGACGTGCGGCGCTACGTGACTCCAGCTTAAATAGAGGCTGGGTCACATGCTGCACTTGGCCAATCACAGCCATGCCATTAGTAGGCATGGCTGTGATGGGCTCTTAGGGCAAGAAGTAAAACGCTAGCTGATTGGCTGCTGTGCAGCCCTTCAGAAAGCGGGAAGTAATCGACGAACACCGAACCCGAACCCGAACTTCTTTGAAAATGTCCGGGTTCGGGTCCGGGTCCCGGACACCCCAAAATTCGGTACGAACCCGAACGATGCTCGAACTGTTCGCTCAACACTAATTGTAAGCTCTTGTGTCTCCCCCATCTCCTCATAGACTGTAAGCTCCTGTGTCTCCTCCATCTCCTCATAGATTGTAAGCTCTTGTGTCTCCTCCATCTCCTCATAGATTGTAAGCTCTTGTGTCTCCTCCATCTTCTCATAGATTGTAAGCTCTTGTGTCTCCTCCATCTTCTCATAGATTGTAAGCTCTTGTGTCTCCTCTATCTCCTCATAGACTGTAAGCTCTTGTGTCTCCTCTATCTCCTCATAGACTGTAAGCTCTTGTGTCTCCTCCATCTCCTCATAGAGTGTAAGCTCTTGTGTCTCCCACATCTCCTCATAGACTGTAAGCTCCTGTGTCTCCTCCATCTCCTCATAGATTGTAAGCTCTTGTGTCTCCTCCATCTCCTCATAGATTGTAAGCTCTTGTGTCTCCCCCATCTCCTCATAGACTGTAAGCTCTTGTGTCTCCTCTATCTCCTCATAGACTGTAAGCTCTTGTGTCTCCTCTATCTCCTCATAGACTGTAAGCTCTTGTGTCTCCTCCATCTCCTCATAGAGTGTAAGCTCTTGTGTCTCCCCTATTTCCTCATAATGAGTTAAAGCACGTTCAAAGTCTCTCTCAAAGCAAATATAATTTGGGGTCCTATTCACACTAGGCGCAGAGTATTTTGATTCTGTTCGTGATGCCCAAATCTGCAACGACCAGGTCACAGGGGCAACGAGTGAGTGCATGGTGGGCCGATGGGGGTAGTAATTAATTCGGTACTCACGGTTAGCAGATGCCTCCCTTGGTCAGCAGTGCAGTTATGAGGAAGGCAGTACGAAATCTTCCGGGGCACTCTTGGCTGCAGGGAACATCAGCCAGATGTTGGTTGAGGTGCCTTTGATGTCACTTGGTGTTTAGGGTGCTTTGGTGGCTTGGCCCCTGTGTTCGTGACGCCAGCACCGCAAAGTGCAAATGATGAGTGTAGCAGTAGAAATGATGAGGAGTCAGTGGTTATCAAACAGTTGAACATTTACTAAATCACCTGTCTTCAGGCAGTCAATACAGTCTTCTGCATGCTTCATTATTTGCAGGATGCTCTCCTAAAAGGTCTAGGTTTTCACTATGACCCGGAAGGCTTAAATAGTGAAGAAAGATAACTCTGTGCACTAAATTATCCATACGTGTCCCAGAACTTCTAGAATTGCTCTCAGGCACCTGTGCTGGTGAAGTCCATAGGCTGGGTTCAGCTCTAATCCTCACTAGGCTCACTGCATATTTATACATAGACTCACTGTCTGGTGCTTGGCTGCTGTATTTCTCTTCTCCAGGCCTGACCAGGGCCCAGAGGAAAGGAAAACAGCTACATGTTGGTTTGGGCCTGTTTCTCTCCTCCATACACACTCCTCTCCTCTACTACAACACAACACTGAGCTAGACAGAGCCCAAGCTATATAACTAAGTGGTGACAGCGCCACCTAGGGGTGAATGGGTGAAATGACACTGCCAGCCTGATCATAGGAAATACTATACATTTAGTACATAAAATGAATACAGAGATTTGAAGTGTCCCTTTCAGACAAAGGTGGGACGCTACAACTTGTCTTGTTTCTGGAACGGCCACACGCTCAGGTTTCCTGATGCACTTCTGGAAGCCAAGACCAGGAGTGAAGTCAAGAAAAAGGAGAATCTTCATCAGGAAACCTGACCGTGTGGTTGTACCCTAAGGTGTTTTAACGTAATATCTGCTTTTCTGTTGCAGCCCCCACCACACAGAATGAAGAGGGTATAATTACTCAGATGGACACATCGACACAACAGCCTTGTCCTCTGTCCACTCATGTCCGGGTGAAGAAGGAGAAGAATGGAGGCTCGGTAACTGGAAAGGATGCAGCTGAAAGGGAGAGCAGAGGAGGCCCTCGTGAAAATGGAGAAAATGTCAAACAATGTGGTCCTCCATTAAAGAAAAAGAAATAAATGTTGATTTTGGTCAAAACTAAAAATAATGACTTCAGTGTAGAACAGGCATCCTCAAACTGCGGCCCTCCAGCTGTTGTAAAACTACAACTCCCACAATGCCCTGCTGTAGGCTGATACCTGTAGGATGTTCGGGCATGCTGGGAGTTGTAGTTTTGCAACAGCTGGAGGGCCGCAGTTTGAGGATGCCTGGTGTAGAAGATGAATTCTCACGCAGCAGATTTGTGGCAGAAGTTTCTGCGTCTGACTCTTGCTTCCAGTCGTCTGGATGGGTTTTCTTTGGCGGACGGCTCATGGATTGCCGGAGCAGCGGTCAGATAAATGGGACCATTGCAGAAGCTTCTCCCACAGGTCTCTGTGACTTCACCGGAAGTGTGCGGCTGACTTCACCCCGGCCTGGTGAGGAATGGCGCTCCAGGATTGGGATGAGGTTTCCATCATGGTGTCCAGCAGTTACCAGGCGGAATAGCAGAGTGCGCTGGGATAGTTCTTAATAAACCTGCAATGATGCAGCAGGGACCGAAGAATAATTACGTCAGAGGCCGGCTCTCTAGGCCTCATTGTCCTATAAAAATATTCTAGATTTTTGGACCCAGCAGCTGGGTATGAATACTTTTGTAATTATATGTAATTAAAAATGTATTAGAAACGCCGAGTTATTCAATCAAATGTATCTGTATAGCGCCACCTGCTGTCTCCTTGTTTTTTGTGATCACCTCAGTAAAGTCACCGCTGCTTTCACGTGCTCAGTTCAGTCATTCAAGTGCCACCAGCTGTATCTACTGTAAGAAGTTGTGACAATTATAAGGGGGGGGGGTCTGCAGTGGAAAGGACACACACCCCCTATACTGTGATTGGGAGAAAGCTACAGCAGAAAGGATATGCTCCCTGAGCTTTGATTGGGAGAGAAATGCAACAGAAAGGATACATCCCCTAAGCTGTAATAAAGATGTTGCAGAAACGACATGCCAAATTGAGCTGTCATAGGGAGAGAGATGCAGTAGATAGGACCTGCTTCTTGACCTACAATAAGGAAAAAGAAGCAGCAAAAAGGACATGCCCAATTAGCTTAGATGAGAGCTGCAGCAAAAACGACACAACCTCTGAGCTGTCATAGGGAGAGAGCTACAGCGGAAAGGACACCTCCCGAGCTGCGATAGAGGTGCAGCAGTAAGAATATGCCCAATTGAGCCTTCATAAGGGAACAGCTGCAGCTGAAATAATACATATCCTGAGTTCGTATAGAGAGAGTTGCAGCAGAAAGAACACACCTGCAGCGTACTCAAGTTAGGGTTAATAGTGTTCTTGGGTGTGGTAGTGCAATGGTGACCACTAACCTGAGACAGGCTGACTCTCTGGCAGGTAGTTGTAGATAGAGTTCGTGACGCCAGTGCCAATTAACGGTGGCACACCGTTTGCTGATAGTAGGAATAAATAAGGAACCGCGTTATGATAAAACAGAACTTGAACTTTACTAGAGTCTTTGATGGTAATCATGCACATCAATGGATGGAAGCGCGGTTCCTTAGTACATAGCAGTGCAGAGTAGTTTCGGATGAATAGATCACAGATGAATGTCGCCGGCCTAAATCTGCACAGGGATCTGACTCTCCGCTATTTCCTCAGGTTCTATAGATTCAGGTGACTTCAGTTCTTCTGACCTGTCTACTCCTGGGTTACTTTATCATCCAAGGCCCAAATACCTCTTAGACGGCTTCTATCCTCGGTTCTTTACACTTGGAGGATTTCCCTTGCTACCTGCTGAGGACATTGCAGGAGACCCACACAGACGACTCTGTCTGCACACTCTCCACAGACTCCACTGTCTGCACTGAACTACCTCTACTCTGCCTGGGCCTACCTATATATAGTGGGCGCACTATCTCCCTCTAGTGGCTGTAGTAGACACTACCCCTGCAGGCCTGTACAAGGAAATAAATTAAAGGTACATACACATAATAAACCTTTGCAGTGTCGGGTATTAACACCCGTATGCTGCATACCCCCTTGCTTTGAAATGAGTACGGCCTCGTACTCTAGTGGGGTGTCCCTTCTACACAACAATAGGCATAAAGATACACATGCAACAATATAAAACATAAATAAGAAATAGCATATAAATGGAAGGGAAACAGGGCGACGTTCTCTTCTTATCAGGAAACCATATGGAACAGGGGCGCTGACCTGGCACAGTGTGTTCAAGTATAGAACCAGGATAGTCCATGACAAGTATATAAGTCCATAACAGAATAGAATCAAACGGAATGCAATATAATAGTGCATGGAGGCTCGCACTAGGGAGTCCATTCTGAGCACAAAGTTTACTTAACGGATAACTTACACAGGAGTTTCCAGGGGGGCGATGCCACCAGCATAGTCAAAGTCTCCCAAACGGGCTGGCGGGCGCCCCTTGGTTACCCGGGTGGATCTCCTTAGAATGGGAGTCTCTTCCTCCCATGGCAACGGGACTGGAGGAAGAACAGAAGGAGCAGAAGGGTCTCCCTCAGTGGGACCCTCGTCACTGGTACCCTGATCCGGCTCCTCTGGAGATGAAAGGCCGGTGGGTGCTGGAGCAGGAACCAACAAGTTTAACCAGGGCGTGAGGAACCAATGGAGTGGTTCAGCATCATTCAATAGATCTGTCACGGCCTGCATAGGCTCCACAGGCTGAGCAGAAAGTCCTGGCACAGAAGACTGGGGTCCGGAGTCTCCAGCAATGGGCCCCTTTGTCATGCAGAGTTTTAGGCGGTTTCTGTGAACAATTTGGGAACCCTTACCCTCTCTGGTGATCTCATAGGTATGGGTTCCAGCATTGGGGATGCCAGATACAATATAGGGAGTCCGCTCCCATTTGCTGTCCAACTTACTGGTGCGGTGGTTATTTTTTAACCATACAACATCCCCCACGGCAAGAGGCTCTGCATGGGCTGCCAGATCATAGTCTCTTTGTTGCCGTTCCCGGGCACTTTCCATGCGCTCCTGGACAATCTCTTTAGCATTTAACAGGCGCCTTTGGTGTTCAATTACCCAGTCAGTTTTGGGCAGGGGATTTATGGTGTCTGGTACTTGTACTTCCAGGGAATGATCCGCAGGCAATTTACCCTGACGCCCAAACATCAGGTAAAAGGGAGTGTACCCGGTGGAACAATGAATGGTATTGTTGTAGGTATACATGAGCTGTGGTAGCAAGTTAGGCCAATCTCCTCTGGTCTCAGGAGGCACGGCTCTCAGCATTTCGATCAAGGTCTGATTCATCTTTTCACAGAGTCCATTACCTTGTGGATGATAGGCCGTGGTCCGGACCTTGTGGCAGTTGTGTAATCGGCACAGCTCCTGGAACAGATGAGACTCAAAGGCGGGTCCCTGGTCGGTGAGGATCTTTTCTGGACAACCGTAAGGCAGGAGGAAGTGTTTCCAGAACAACTCAGCTGTCGTCTTGGCTGTCAGGTCGTTCACAGGCACTGCTACGGCAAACTTGGTGAAGTGATCAATAATAGTCATTGTGGCAAACCTAGCCACTTCAGTGCGGCAAAGACTGGGTTCATGTGTTCATTTTACCCTCTAAAACACTGAGGGCATTCGTATGCTAGTTCCATGATCAGATGTTGTATGCCACACATCCCATCCCCTCAGCCTGGAAGATAACTCCATTAACATTGTATCCATTGTGTTTTATGGAACAATACCGCCTAGAGAATTGTACATTGTCTAATCACGAACTGGTTACAGGCCACACAATACCTCCCCTCGGCCTAGGAGATAACCGCATTAATATTGTATTCATTGTGTTGCTACTGAATAACCAGACGAATGCTCAGCAGGTCACTGATTACTTTTGTCTTACAAGTAACGAACCATAAGAGAATAGCATTGCAGGTTAAGTTCAACAGAGTCCACCAGGAGAAAACCCCTGGAATGTCTTTAAGGAAACCCCTTGCATGGGGACGTGTATATAAACGGTTATATTGCAATAAAAGTGTTGTTGACTCCCAGGCTATGTGTCGTCTAGTCCTTGGGAAGAAGGGATCCTTGTAAAGCTACCTGGATTATTGTACGCTGTTCCAGTCTACCAGCGGAGATACCGTGGATTATACCATTACTCCGCTACATTGGTGGCAGCAACCGGATTCAAACCTCACAGCAAAGCAGCGTTCGGGAGTTATTTATACGAACAGGGAAGTGGAAAAGCGGTTCGTGGAAACAGCCATTCGTACAAAAACCGGAGTTCAGCAATATGTTCGACTATACGTACGGACGGTGAATGGAGACGAACTATGCCGCACTGAAACGAGCTGCACTAAAAGAACTGTTGGAAGCAAGGGGTAAAATAGCCAGCAACAAGACAAAAGCTACCCTTATTGCTGAACTCATGGAGGAGACCGAGCAAATAATACGGCTCCTCCACCGCAGAGGAAGAAACCGAGTTCCAAAAAGAACTCAGAACCAGATTAGAGTTTTACCCAGAAACACCACCCACGGAGACGTTGGATAGATTAATGGCAGATGTACAGGAGTATATCATGGCCAGACAGCTACAAACAGGCCGGCGATCCAGAGAGGGGTCATCCGCACCATTCAGCATCACCCAGGGAAAAAATAAGATTCCCTATCAAGCATTTAAAAATTATGCCGATACAGAGGACGACATTGACGGATATCTACAGGACTTTGAAAGACTGTGCCAGCTACATGATATCAGCCCAGCAGACCAGGTACCCCTGCTTGCCGGTAGATTATCTGGCCGTGCAGCAGAGGCGTACCGCACAGTTCCGGATGAGGACAGCAGAGACTACCAGAAGGTAAAACAGGCCATTCTAGCACGTTATGCCATTACCCCCGAGGCATGCAGATGTAAATTCCGGGAACTTAAAAAGCAGGAAAAGGATTCTCATTGTCGGGAATCGAACCTGTGACCAGTCATGTCCCAGGCGGTAGCTCTAGCCACTAGACTACCAGCCTTTCTGGACTTTTCCTCCTGCTGAACTCTTTCATCTATCTTGCTCCAGCCTACCCTTGTTCATCAGTCTTGATTCCGTGCACCTGTTACTTCCCTTTATAAGCCCAGCCTCTAGCACCAGACCTTTGCTGGTTATTGTGCCTCCAAGCCTGTAGCAAGCTTCCTCTCTGCTCCTCCACGACGACTGCTATTTACCTTTGTTGCCGACCCGGACCGTTTGACCTCACTGAACTGCCGCCTGCATTGACCCTTTGCCTTCCACCGACCACGCCTCTGTCTACTCCTGCTGTTACCTCGCTGCCATCTCTACTGCCGACCCGGACTGATCGACCACGCTACCTGTCTCCTGCTTCTGTGGGCCTTTGCCACTGGACTCCAACCACCAGCCGGCTGTCCTCTGACTCAGGTGAGCCAAGGACCGTTACAGAATAACCAGCCATACCATGGAGTCCGCAATGGCCACTCTGCGCAAGCAGGTTACCGAACTGCAGGAATTCGGTACTACGTACCAGGAGGAATTTGCCCAGCTCCAAGGCGTTGTCCGAAGCCAACAGGCGGAGATTATTGAACTTCAGAGGCAACTCCTGGACGCCCGCAGCACGGCCGCAGATACTGCATGCCACTTCCATCAAAATTCGGCGGCGACAGACGCCAGTATCGGGGGTTTCTAAACCAATGCCGCATCTATTTTCAGATGTACCCGGCCCCTTCATTACCGAGAGAAAGAAGGTGCTATTCATGGTTAATCTCCTGACGGATGAAGCACTAGCATGGGCATCACCATACGTGGAGACTAACAGTCAGCTCCTGGACGACTTAAACAACTTTATTGCCGCCATGAGCCAAGTCTTCGATGACCCCAACCGCTGTGCAACAGCTGAGGCGCGACTACATAGTTTACGGCAAGGGAGACGCTCCGTTGCTGAATACACCGCCGACTTTCGCCGCTGGGTCACGGACACCACCTGGAACCTAGCTGCACAGAGGAGCCAGTTCCGGCGAGGCCTGTCAGAATTAATAAAAGATGAACTCGCCAGAGTTGAGGCCCCGGACAGTCTGGATGACTTCATTCAGTTATGCATCCGGATAGACCAAAGGCTGTCTGAGAGAAAGAAAGAACGACTCTGGTCCTTGGACCACAGGCCCACTTACTCCTTCTCCTCTACCGCCCAACGCGACCTCCAGCCAGCAACTGAACCTATGCAGGTCGACGCACTACGCAGGTCTCTATCCACAGCTGAGAAGGAGAGACGGCTGGCCGAAAACCTCTGCCTCTACTGTGGGGAGCCGGGTCATTTTGCCATTAGATGTCCCAATAAGATCCGAAAGACTATTGCCGTCACAGAGCTAAAGGAGCAACCACTGACTCCAGCCCCACCAGCAGCCCTTGAAAATAACAACACGGCAGCTCATGGATCCCATTTCATCATCCCCATCCTCATCGACATTGAGGGGCAACAACTCTCCTGTTCAGCGATGTTAGACTCCGGGCAGGAGGCAACTTCATGGATCTAACCTTCGCTCGTGAACAGAATATTCCATTGACAGTCAAGGCAGCTCCCGTTGACCTGGAAACCGTTGACGGATCCCCGCTCTCCTCAGGGCCGGCTACTCACGAGACCATTGAACTACAGCTCCTCATAGAACCCAATCACTGTGAAAAGATCCACTTCTCTCTGATCACTTCTCCAAAGTTCCCGGTGATCCTGGGCATTCCATGGTTGGCCACCCACAACCCCTCGGTGGATTGGGAAACCCGCTGCTTACGGCTTCCGTCCGCGCTCTGTTCGCTCAACTGCTCCCACAAAGCCGTCCTTCCATCCGAAGACACGACTATCTCTGAAGTATCCGTCAGGAATCTACTACCCCTCAATATCGTGAGTTCCAAGATGTCTGCGACAAGAAAACGCAGACAAGCTGCCGCCACACCGACCCTACGACTGCCCAATAGAACTGTTGCCCGGGCCGAAATACCCTTTGGCAGTATCTATTCCCTCTCAGAGCCTGAACTCAAGGCTCTGAAAGAATACCTGGACGAGGACCTAAAGAAAGGGTTCATCCGGCCCTCTACCTCCCCAGCAGGAGCCCCCTTTTTCTTTGTGGAGAAAAAGACTCATCCTTGCGTCCCTGCATTGACTACAGGAAGCTAAACGATATAACCGTTAAGAACCGGTACCCGCCTCCCGCTGATTTCTGAACTCCTCGAGAGACTCCGGGTAGCGAAAATCTTCACCAAACTTGACCTTCGAGGGGCCTACAACCTTGTCCGAATCCGCCCTGGGGACGAATGGAAGACCGCCTTCCGGACACGTTATGGTCACTTCGAGTACCTGGTCATGCCTTCGACTTTGTAATGCTCCCGCCACCTTCCAGCACTTCATTAATGATGTCCTCAGGGACATGCTGGATTTGTTTGTAGTCGCTTACCTGGACGACATCTTGATCTTCTCAGAAGACCTCGAACAGCACCGCGAACATGTCCGCAGGGTATTGCAGAGACTCCGCCAGAACTCTCTCTATATCAAACTCGAGAAATGTGAGTTTGAGCGAACCACCACTCAGTTCCTCGGGTACATCATCTCCCCAGAGGGCCTAAGTATGGACCCAGGGAAGGTCCAAGCCGTGTTGGACTGGCCCATTCCAAGAAACGTGAAGGAGGTACAAAGATTTATTGGCTTCGCCAACTTCTATCGGAAGTTTATCCGGGACTTCTCCAAGGTCATTGCACCGATCACCCAACTCACCAAAAAGGCAGTCCCCTTCTCCTGGACACCCGAGGCCCAGGAGGCCTTCACGAAATTGAAACTCCTCTTCAC
Organism: Bufotes viridis; assembly: GCA_033119425.1. NCBI lineage: Eukaryota > Metazoa > Chordata > Amphibia > Anura > Bufonidae > Bufotes > Bufotes viridis. The sequence goes on along the minus strand of JAKVIS010000643.1, from coordinate 42,837 downwards.
TTCTGCTCCAATCCTAGTCCACCCGAACCCCGAGTTGCCTTTACTATCGAAGTGGATGCATCTGACTCCGCGGTAGGGGCAGTTCTGTCACAACGGACAGGGGAGAAGATGCTACTACACCCGTGTGCATATTTCTCTCGCCAGATGTCCCCTCCGAGAAGAACTACGACATCGGGAACAAAGAACTATTGGCGATCAAGGAAGCCTTCTCCGAGTGGAGACACCTGCTAGAGGGAGCTGCCAACCCCATAATCGTACTAACTGACCACAAAAACCTCGAGTTCATCCGCAGCGCTAAGAGACTCACAGCCAGACAGGCCAGATGGAGCCTATTCTTTTCCCGCTTCAACTTTCTCATCACCTATCGCCCGGATCAAAACGGCAAGGCTGACGCCTCTCTAGAATGTTTTCGGAGCCCTCACAGAGTAATAAGGGCCAATACAACATCCTATCCGAGAAAAGTGTTGTGGGGGCCACCTACTCTAAAGAACTCCTAGTCACAATCAAAGAAGGATACGAAAATGACCCCTTCCTCGCCCACCCCACAAGGAATGTCAGCCTCACGCTTAAAAATGGTCATTGGTTTCATCAGGACCTACAACTTTATGTACCAGAAATTGCACGACTCAAGTGCTCAAACTTAACCATGACTCCAAGCTGGCCGGCCATCTGGGCACAAGAAAGACCCAGGAGCTTCTCTCCCGCTCCTTCTGGTGGCCAACATACAGGGAGGACACCAAGAAGTACATCTCCTCGTGCACGGTCTGTGCCCGCAACAAGACTCCTCGTTCCTCTCCCGTGGGTCTGTTACAACCCCTCCCATTCCCTCCCGCCCCTGGGGCTCGATCTCCATGGACTTTGTGGTAGACCTTCCTCCTTCAAAAGGGATGAACACCATTCTGGTCGTGGTCGACCGCCTCACCAAAATGGCCCATTTCATCCCCTACAAGGGCCTACCCACGGCCAAACAGACGGCTGATCTTGTCCTCAAAGAGGTCTTCAGGCTGCATGGGATTCCGGACGACGTGGTCTCAGACCGAGGCGCATAATTTACCTCCAAGTTCTGGAAGGACTTCTGCCTGGCGCTCGGGGTTGAAGTGAACCTTTCCTCCGCTTTCCACCCTCAGTCAAACGGGCAGACGGAGAGAACTAACCAGACCTTAGAGCAGTACCTACGCTGTTTCAGCTCCCACCTGCAGGATGACTGGCTTGACCATCTCTCCACAGCCGAGTTCGCCTACAACAATGCTGAGCACAGCTCAACCAAGCACAGCCCTTTCTTTGCTAACACAGGCTCGCACCCCGTGTTCATTCCCCACCTGCCCGTCGCCTCCACCCTCCCAGCAGTGGCCGAGCGCCTAACAACCCTACAGGAGGCACAAAAGGACATAATGGACAACCTCCAGCTCGCCCAGAGGCGCTTTAAACAGGGAGCAGACAGACGCCGCAAACCCACCCCGGGCTTCCATGTAGGAGACAAGGTATGGCTGTCCACCAGGAACCTCAGACTGAAGGTCCCTCCAAAAAGTTAGCCCCAAAATACATGGGTCCGTTCCAGGTCACCGCACAAATTAACGAGGTCACGTTCCGGCTTGACCTTCCGGATTCCATTAGGGTGCACCCTGTCTTCCATTGCTCCCTCCTCAAGCCATACGTGGAGAATACCTTCACTGGCCGCCACTCGCCCTCCACCACCCGTGAGGGTACAAGGTGAGGAAGAGTTCATTGTCGAGAAGATCCTCGACTCCAGGATCCACCGAGGAAAATTGCAATATCTAATTGGGTGGGAGGGCTACCCTCCCGAGGATAACTCCTGGGAGCCTGAAGAAAACGCCCACGCCCCAGACTGGTAAAAGAGTTTCACCAACAGCACCCCGGTAAGCCTGCCCCCATGGTGCCCGGAGGTCACCTTGGAAGGGGGAGTACTGTCGGGAATCGAACCTGTGACCAGTCATGTCCCAGGCGGTAGCTCTAGCCACTAGACTACCAGCCTTTCTGGACTTTTCCTCCTGCTGAACTCTTTCATCTATCTTGCTCCAGCCTACCCTTGTTCATCAGTCTTGATTCCGTGCACCTGTTACTTCCCTTTATAAGCCCAGCCTCTAGCACCAGACCTTTGCTGGTTATTGTGCCTCCAAGCCTGTAGCAAGCTTCCTCTCTGCTCCTCCACGACGACTGCTATTTACCTTTGTTGCCGACCCGGACCGTTTGACCTCGCTGAACTGCCGCCTGCATTGACCCTTTGCCTTCCACCGACCACGCCTCTGTCTACTCCTGCTGTTACCTCGCTGCCATCTCTACTGCCGACCCGGACTGATCGACTACGCTACCTGTCTCCTGCTTCTGTGGGCCTTTGCCACTGGACTCCAACCACCAGCCGGCTGTCCTCTGACTCAGGTGAGCCAAGGACCGTTACACTCATGCAGAATGGGCTCACCGCTTACACAGAGCTGCCATGGGGTGGATACAGGCGACCCAAGCCACTACCCTGGAGGACCTACTACAACTGGTCCTCCTAGAACAATTCTTCAAGGGGCTGGCACCAGAGGTACAAGACTGGGTAAAGGATCGAAAGCCCCGTACACTAAACGACGCAGCCAAGCTAGCGGACGAGCACCAGGACGCAAGACGATACCAACGTCCGCCCCCCCGCTTATTCTCCAGACCTGCAACCCCTCCTCCAGCTCCTGCGACTTTGACTCTGTCACGACCAGGGGGAGCCCCTACCCAACACGCACCGAGATACCCACCCCGGCCTAGTATACGATGCCACACCTGCAACCAGTTGGGCCATGTGCACCGGGAATGCCCACGGAACCGTAACCGCCAAACCTGGTCCAATCGGGCCAACCCCCAGGGGCTCGGGCGACGGTACATTGCTACCAGAGTGAAGCCAACGCCAGACACACTTCAGCCGCCTCCGTGGAAGAACAACTGGGGGTACTACATGAGGCCAACCCCATCCAAGCAGCTTCCGACAATAGACAAGGTCATCGCCAGGGTGTATACCTAGCGGGGAAACATGTGCAAGGGCTACGTGACTCGGGGCCACTTTGACTTTGGTCCGGAACCACCTCATCCCCAAGGAGGCCCGCACCGGAGAGTGTGTAGCCGTGCGAGTAGCAGGGGGAGCCATCTACAAAGTACCTACTGCCAAGGTGCATTTGAATTGGGGAGTAGGTTCAGGGGATGTGGAAGTGGGGCTCATGCAAGACTTGCCTGCAGATGTTATTTTGGGCAACGACTTGGGGGAGCTCACGTCAGCTTTTGTTCCCCAACCCATGGTACAAGAGGCATACCCAGTCGTCACCAGACAGCAGGCCCGCACCATGGCACCATCCACACACCCGAGGCTCAGGTGAGCGAACCACCCCGTTCTCCCGATGCCCTCCCTGGGATGCCCCGCTAGAATTTGGCAGTGAAGTAGCTTTAGATCCCTCCTTACAGGTGTATAAAGACAGGATAGCCAACAGCCAGGCCGGGTTAGAGGGAGAGAGATATGCCTGGGACAAGGGCCTATTATACCGCTACGCTGAAAAATAGTAGCTGGGTCTATCCCGATGCCCACTAAACAGCTGATAGTACCCCAAAAATATAGGCAGGATTTACTGCGCATTGCCCACGACATACCCCCTGTCAGGACATCTAGGGGTCAGCCGAACTAAACATCGGCTGACTCAGAACTTTTTCTGGCCAGGTATCTCAAAGGATATCAAGCAATTTTGCCAAACCTGCGATACCTGCCAGAGAGTAGGGAAGCGAGGAGATCGCTATAAAGCGAAGCTCCAACCCCTTCCAATTATTGAGGAACCATTTAGTCGAGTGGCAGTAGACCTCATCGGCCCCCTAGCTAAACCCAGTCCCTCCGGCAAGAAGTACATCTTGACCGTAGTGGACTATGCCACCAGGTATCCAGAGGCGGTGGCGCTGACCAATGTTCATGCAGAGACCATAGCGGATGCCCTGATGCAAATCTTCTCCCGCATGGGATTTCCCGGAGATTATTTCAGATAGGGGCACCCAATTCACTGCAGAGGTCACCCACCAACTCTGGAAGGTATGCGGTATTAAACCCATCTTAAATTCGGCTTATCACCCCCAGTCCAACGGTCTCTGCGAACGTTTCAACGGAACTCTGAAGCAGATGATCCGTACGTTTGTAGACACCAGAAAGGACTGGGAAAGGTTCTTACCTCATTTGCTATTTGCATACAGGAGGTTCCCCAAGAGTCCACCGGGTTCTCCCCCTTTGAACTACTGTTCGGGAGAAGGGTGAGAGGTCCCTTAGATCTCATCCGAGAACACTGGGAAGGAGAGGTGAACACTAGGGGTACCCCTATCGTCCCATACGTGCTAGAGTTTCGTGAGCGCCTGGAGGAATTGACTCAGACAGTTCGCACCAACCTCCAGGCAGCCCAACAACGACAGCGCAGATGGTATGATAGGGGGCCAGAGACCGCAGCTTTCAGATAGGGCAGAAGGTGCTAATCCTGAGGCCGGTCCACAATGACAAGCTGCAGGCCTCCTGGCAGGGCCCATACAAGGTGGTAGAACAGATCTGTGATACAACCTATGTGATTGGCCCCTGCGCTGGGGTGGGTAGCAGACGCATGCTCCACGTGAATATGCTGAAGCCATACTACGAGCGCGTGGAAAATGTAGCTGCCATCTGTGCCTCTGCCGCAGAGGACTTTGATAACTTACCCTCCCAGACCTCCTAGAGAGAGGAGACCAGAACGAGGGCCTGGGAGAAGTACAGTTAGGAGAGCGCCTGAGCCCCAAGAACGGGCACAAGCACAAAGGTTAATTCAGGATAAAGGGGCCACGTTCTCTAATCTCCCCGGGTACACACCCCTAGCTACCCATAGGGTAGAGACCCCCGGGCAAACCCCGCTACGACAACCCCGTACCGCATACCAGAGTCCGTAAAGGAGAACATGCGCAAAGAGATTGAGGAAATGTTACAGTTAGGGGTTATAGAACACTCTGACAGCCCCTGGGCCTCCCCGGTAGTGCTAGTGCCGAGCGGGATGGGACAACCCGCTTCTGCGTAGACTACAGGAGGCTCAATGACAAAACCGTATCTGACGCCTACCCTATGCCCCGGATAGACGAGCTCCTGGATAAAATGGCCAGAGGCCAGTACCTCACTACAATAGATCTTTGTAAGGGGTACTGGCAGATTCCCTTAGCCGAGGAAGCCATCCCCAAGTCAGCGCTTGTCACCCCGCTTGGCCTGTACCAGTTTAAGGTCATGCCATTCGGGATGAAAAACGCCCGGCTACTTTTCAGAGGATGGTGGATCGGTTATTGGACGGGTTCCAGGAGTACGCTTGTGCCTATTTAGATGACATAGCCATTTTTAGTCACTCCTGGGCCGAACACCTGACCCACATAGGAGCCGTACTAGACCGCATCAGGGAAGCAGGGTTAACCCTTAAACCCAGTAAATGCCATATAGGGATGGCTGAAGTCCAATATCTAGGCCACCGAGTAGGAGCGGTCAACAGAAACCCGAGCCTGCCAAGATAGAGGCCGTAGCCAAGTGGCCAACCCCCGTACTAAGACCCAAGTCCTAGCCTTCCTGGGTACCGCCGGGTACTACCGGAAATTTGTGCCCAATTACAGCACCCTAGCCAAGCCCCTCACGGATTTGACCCGTAAAAACCTCCCCAAGCTAGTAGTCTGGACCCCAGAGTGTGAACTGGCCTTCCAGCAACTGAAAACCGCTCTGATTAATGCACCTGTACTCGCTGCTCCTGATCCAACTAAACGATTCCTTGTCCACACAGACGCTTCTATGTTTGGATTGGGAGCAGTGCTGAGCCAAGTCGGAGCAGATGGCGGCGAGCACCCAGTGGCTTACCTAAGCAGAAAACTCCTGCCCAGAGAAGTAAGCTACGCCGCCATCGAAAAGGAATGTCTGGCCGTGGTGTGGGCCCTTAAAAGCTGCAGCCCTACTTGTATGGGCAACCTTTTTCCTTACTCACAGATCACAACCCGTTGGTGTGGCTGAACAGGGTGTCAGGAGACAATGCCAGGCTGCTGCGTTGGAGCTTAGCGCTGCAGCCTTTTGACTTTACCATCCACTACCGCCCTGGGAAACAGAATGGCAACGCCGACGGGTTATCCAGACAAACAGAACTTGAAAAGTGATCTGTGAGTACTCCTCCCGGACATCCCCAAGCCGATCCGTTGGGATCAGACTGTGTATGCCGGCTTGTGGTTCTGGGGGAGCATTGTGGCAAACCTAGCCACTTCAGGCGGGAAAGACTGGGTTCATGTGTTCATTTTACCCTCTAAAACACTGAGGGCATTCGTATGCTAGTTCCATGATCAGATGTTGTATGCCACACATCCCATCCCCTCAGCCTGGAAGATAACTCCATTAACCTTATATCCATTGTGTTTTATGGAACAATACCGCCTAGAGAATTGTACATTGTCTAATCACGAACTGGTTACAGGCCACACAACACCTCCCCTCGGCCTAGGAGATAACCGCATTAATATTGTATCCATTGTGTTGCTACTGAACAACCAGACGAATGCTCAGCAGGTCACTGATTACTTTTGTCTTACAAGTAACGAACCATAAGAGAATAGCATTGCAGGTTAAGTTCAACAGAGTCCACCAGGAGAAAACCCCTGGAATGTCTTTAAGGAAACCCCTTGCATGGGGACGTGTATATAAACGGTTATATTGCAATAAAAGTGTTGTTGACTCCCAGACTATGTGTCGTCTAGTCCTTGGGAAGAAGGGATCCTTGTAAAGCTACCTGGATTATTGTACGCTGTTCCAGTCTACCAGCGGAGATACCGTGGATTATACCATTACTCCGCTACAGTCATAGCATAAGTATACCCTGAGCGACTGGGCTCCAACTTCACATGATCAATAGCAACAAGTTCAAGAGGAAGGGTACTTACAATGGGATGCAGCGGTGCTCTCTGATCATGGTGTTCACCTCTCTTCAGGGCACAGGCTGTACATTCCCGACACCACCTCTCAATGTCCTCTCTCATTCCGACCCAATAGAACCGCCTACGGACAGTGGCCTCAGTCTTTTGAACCACAAAATGTCCAGACCTGTCATGATACATTTCTAGAACCATACCTGCATCACGACGTGGGATGAGGATCTGGTGCACTCTGTCATTTGACACTGGATCCAGGCTTCGTCGCAGCAATAGGCCTTTTTGAAGGAAAAGTTGTTGACGCTGCCTCCACAATTTGGTTAGTTCTGGGTCTGCGGTCTTTCGTCGAATTCTTTCAGGGGCTCTGCCACTGGTGAGGAAGTCCAGCAGTTCACCGAGAACTCTACTCTCTGATTGCAGCTTAATCCACTTTTCCTCTCTGGGTTCAGGCTTGTTAGAGGATGGAGGATCAGTGGCTCTGTTATTGGCAGCTTGAGCTTGGTCCTGTTGAGCAAACCGGTTATAAAATGCTGGCATCTCCACATCTTCCCAGGCATCCCGCATGTCATCTGGTGCTATTTCAGTGGGGAGCCTCGACAGGGCATCAGCATTATCATTTGAACGGCCAGCCCGGTACTTTACGGTGAAATCGTAATTAGCAAGGCGGGAGGCCCATCTCTGCTCTAAGGCCCCCAGTTTAGCAGTATTCAGGTGGGCTAGAGGATTATTATCAGTGAAGGCAATAAATGGAGTGGCAGCCAAATAGTCTTTGAATTTTTCTGTTACCGCCCACACTAAGGCCAGAAACTCCAATTTGAAAGAGCTGTAGTTCTGATCATTCTTTTCAGCTCCCTTTAAGGACCGGCTGGCGTAAGCTATCACCCTCTCTTTCCCTTCTTGCACTTGAGCCAGCACTGCTCCCAGGCCTTTCTTACTGGCATCTGTGTAAAGGTGAAATGGCTTTCTGTAGTCTGGGTACCCCAGCACGGGAGGTTCAGTCAACTTTTTTTTTAACAATTGGAATGCGATCTCTCTCTCTTCATTCCATTCAATGGGGACAGGAGTCCTTGGGCTCTTTTTTGGTTGCCCCTCAGGAGTTCCTGGATTGGATCCGCTATTTGAGCAAAGTGGGGGATAAAGCGCCGGTAATAGCCAGAAAAGCTAAGGAAACTCCTCACCTCTTTCACGGTGGTAGGGAGCGGCCAATTTCGGACAGCAGCCAACTTATCAGGATCAGGCTGGACCCCCTCTCCGCTTACAACATGTCCCAGGTATTTTACAGCAGGTTTAAGCAGGTGACATTTGGACGGTTTAATCTTGAGGCCGTATTTAATAAGGATTTCAAACACCTCAGCTAAGTGCTTTAAATGGTCCTCATACGTTTTAGAATAGATGATAACGTCATCCAGATACAACAGCACCGTCTCAAAATTCTTGTGGCCTAAGCACCGCTCCATTAGCCTTTGGAAAGTCCCGGGGGCATTGCACAGTCCGAAAGGCATACAGTTAAATTCGAACAGGCCCATAGGAGTGGTAAAAGCAGTCTTTTCTCTATCCTCAGGGGCCATGGGCACTTGCCAATATCCGCTGGTTAAGTCTAATGTGGAGAAATAGGCTGAGGAGCCTAGAGCGGTTAGAGACTCCTCAATACGTGGCAATGGATAGGCATCTTTGTGGGTTATCTGATTTATCTTTCTGTAATCTACACAAAAGCGGATGCCGCCATCTTTCTTTTTTACTAGAACCAGGGGTGCAGCCCAGGGACTACGACTGTCCCGGATTATGTTTGAGTCTTTCATTTCCTGGATCATCTCCTTAACAGTTTGGTATGAAGTTGGTGGTATGGGTCTATACCTCTCTTTGATGGGAGGATGAGAGCCAGTGGGTATGGTGTGTTGGATGACACTGACCTCTCCATAGTCCGTTGCGTGCTTACTGAAGGCCTGATGGTGTTTCTTTACCAGATTCAGGAGTCCCTCTAGTTGATGTTGGGGGGTATCTTCGTCCCCGACATGGAGTTCCTCCCACCAGGGCACTTGTGAGTCGCTCACTATAAGATGTCCTCGAGCGGCAGTTGGCGGCTTCTCGGTGACAGGCAGGCGGATGACATCCGGGAAGAATACCTGTGAAAGCTGGGCAACAGGGTAGTGCTTAGTAAGCGCAACAGGATGATCACTGAGGTTAATCAGACGGACAGGTACTTTACCTTGGGAGACGGTCACCAGGCACTTGGCAGCTCTCACATAAGGATAGTTCTCCATCTGGATAGGCTCCACCAGGGCTGGATAGTCTTGGCCCTGGACTCCAAGAACGGCACGACACCACAGGAGGGTTTGAGAGTTTGGCGGCAGAGTCACCGGCCTATTATCACGGATCCTGGCGGTACAGATCTCCCCTTTCTCATTAGCAAACCTCTGCTGAGCACACAGTACACTGATAGTCTTTTGGATGGCTCTCTTGGATGCAGAGGGGCAGTAGGCAGAGTCTGGTGCAGCGCTTCAAGCACCTCAGGGTAACAGTTTTTAAAGACATTGGTCCCTACAATTACAGGATGACCCCTCTATCTGCGGCATGTACCACGATCACTCCTTGTTGAGGCAAAGTAGCTTCTCCCACTTGGAGAGTGGGCTCCCAGTATCCATGGACTTTCACTGGCTTGCCATTACTTGCGATGATCTCCAGCCAGGACTCAGGTGGCTGGGTTAGTAGGCTGGAGTCCCAGTATTTTTCAAAGGTGGGCTGCTGAATAGTGGTGACTTGAGACCCAGTGTCCAACAAAGCTTCAAAAGGGATCCCATTGATCTTGACACTTATTTTAGGACGGGACCCTACATACCGGGGCATCCAGCTTGGGTCTTTTGGACCTATTGTTCTACCTCCCGAGGGGCGGTCCTCAGCCTCGAGGGTGGCCCGCTTAACTGCCAGCATGTAGATTCTGTGTGGCCCAACTTTTTGCAATAATTACAGACAGGCCGCTTGCGGTTCTTAAACCGGTCACTTATACTTCTCCCAGGATCTCTGGGGTGAAACTCCTGATAGGCAGGAGGAAACGGCTTTTGAGGTAGAAGCAATTCCTCTTCTAACATTACGGGTTTCTCCCACTCCTCTGATTTCCTGCACACTTTTTCCAGGCTTTTAGTGAGATGATTAACCTGTTCCACTAACATAGCAACAGTATCAGAGGTTGGAGCCTGAGCTGCTTGGCTGGCCCCGAACTGGTTAATAGTAGGCAGCGTAGGTTTACAAGCTAGGGGCTCAGATGGGGCCACTGGTTCTGCAGGCAGGGTTTGACCCAAAATACTAATGGCCAGTTCTTTAAAGTCCAGAAAGGTGCTACTAGGATGTTGGGCAGACAACATTTTCAATTGGGTTTTTAACTGTTCGTTGTATATCCCTGCAATGAACTGTTCCCTCAGGGTCTGGTCTTGGGTATCAGCCTCCCTGGGATCAATCTGAACAACAGCCTCCAAAGCTTCCTGGAGAGATAGAGCAAAATCACGGAGCGACTCACCAGGTTTCTGTTTCTTCCCAAAGAAGCGCATCTTTATTTCGGACGCTGTCCGTGCTTCAAAAAGTGGTTCTGAGGCGGCTAAAAATTTGGTCCATGGTGCTCCTCTCAGAGTTAGGCCAGGACATGACTTCTCTGCGGGCTGCCCCTTCCAGCTGGGCTAACAGTATCTCCATCTGCTGTTCTGCATTAACAGGGTAGAGTTTGAACAACGCCACCATTTTGTCCTTAAAGTCTTTTAAAGTATGAGGCTCTCCTGTATAGCGGGGGAACCATGGGGCCCCAAAATAATATGGCATCGTCAGCGGCATCAGGCTGGTGGCAGTAGTTCCGCCTGTGGCCACAGGCTCCCTGGGGGCAGGCTGCTCGTTTACTTCTGGATCCGACATGGTGGCGCCGCTTGAAAAAGTATTGAGTCGACTGGGGGCGTTGTTAGGAGCAACCGTCTGGCCGGTGCGGTCCCTTTAAGAATGACTCTGGGGGCGCGCGTTTTCTGTAGTGTACCCCCTATATATTTCCCGGCTCTCTCCAGTCCTCCTATAGTACTTTTTATTCCCTCCGGTGTATTCTTACCGGGTCCGCCAGTGATGGAGTATCAGTCTGGCACCCACTGGGGTTCAACAGGCCAAATCCCGCGAGATCTCGGGCGCCGCGCCCGCGCGATGACGTGCAGGGTTCAAAGGCCGGGCCGCGGCGGTGCGTACAGGCGACGTCCTTCCACGATCACAGGCAAGTGGGCGCGGCGAAGATTCCCGCTCTTCAGGGGGTGGCACCCTGTACACTCCTCTAATGGTGCAGCAAATTTCAGTCCATGAGGTGGGCGGCCATCTTGGGTGCCATTCACCGACAGCAAGCAGGATGGTAAAGAGTTCACAAAAATCACTTTCAAGTACACAGTTCTTTTCCTTATGGTGGCACAACACTGCACAGCGCCTACGGTCCACTTTAGGCAAACTTTTCTGGCCCCACAATGCAAATAAAGTCCCAAAAGTCACTCTGGTCACAGGGCAAACTGGATAAGGCACAAAGTTCACGCTTTTTGCACTAACAAGCGTGCGAATCCTGTTCGTGACGCCAAAAGAGAGGTGCAGCGTACTCAAGTTAGGGTTAATAGTGTTCTTGGGTGTGGTAGTGCAATGGTGACCACTAACCTGAGACAGGCTGACTCTCTGGCAGGTAGTTGTAGATAGAGTTCGTGACGCCAGTGCCAATTAACGGTGGCACACCGTTTGCTGATAGTAGGAATAAATGAGGAACCGCGTTATGATAAAACAGAACTTGAACTTTACTAGAGTCTTTGATGGTAATCATGCACATACAATGGATGGAAGCGCAGTTCCTTATTACATAGCAGTGCAGAGTAGTTTCAGATGAATAGATCACAGATGAATATAGATTGCAACTCCTCTTAGATCAAGCAGGTCTAATACTGCACAGGGATCTGACTCTCCGCTATTTCCTCAGGTTCTATAGATTCAGGTGACTTCAGTTCTTCTGACCTGTCTACTCCTGGGTTACTTTATAATCCAAGGCCCAAATACCTCTTAGACGGCTTCTATCCTTGGTTCTTTACACTTGGAGGATTTCCCTTGCTACCTGCTGAGGACATTACAGGATCCCACACAGACGACTCTGTCTGCACACACTTCACAGACTCCACTGTCTGCACTGAACTACCTCTACTCTGCCTGGGCCTACCTATATATAGTGGGGCGTACTATCTCCCTCTAGTGGCTGTAGTAGACACTACCCCTGCAGGCCTGTACAAGGAAATTAATTAAAGGTACATACACATAATAAACCTTTTGCAGTGTCGGGTATTAACACCCGTATGCTGCACACCCCTTGAGCTTTTATAGAGAGAGTGCTACAACAGGAAGGACATCCACACCGAACTGTGATCACTGTGATCGGGAGAGAGCTGCAGCAGAGCACATGCCCCCTGGGCTGATAAAAAATCTAGCAGAGCAATTGAGCTGTGAATGTGGAGATCTCTGGAAGTAGCGCATTTAGGACTTTATTACTATGGAGGGCACAGGAGACTATTACTATGGAGGGGCACAGAAAGCTTTATTACTATGGAGGGGGCAACAGAGGACTTTATTACTATGGAGGGGGCACAGAGGTCTTTATTACTATGGAGGGGGCACAGAGGACTTTATTACTATGGAGGGGGCACAGAGGTCTTTATTACTATGGAGGGGCACAGAGGACTTTATTACTCTGGAGGGGGCATAGAAGACTTTATTACTATGGAGGAGCACAGAGGACATTATTACTATGGAGGGAGCACAGAGGTCTTTATTACTATGGAGGGGGCACAGAGGTCTTTATTACTATGGAGGGGTCACAGAGGACTTTATTACTATGGAGGGGCACAGAGGACTTTATTACTATGGAGGGGCACAGAGGACTTTATTACTATGGAGGGGGCACAGAGGGCTTTATTACTATGGAGGGGGCACAGAGGACTTTATTACTATGGAGGGGGCACAGAGGTCTTTATTACTATGGAGGGGGCACAGAGGACTTTATTACTATGGAGGGGGCACAGAGGTCTTTATTACTATGGAGGGGGCACAGAGGACTTTATTACTATGGAGGGGCACAGAGGACTTTATTATTATGGAGGGGGCACAGAAGACTATATTACTATGGAGGGGGCACAGAGGACTTTATTACTATGGAGGGGGCACAGAGGACTTTATTACTATGGAGGGGGCACAGAGGGCTTTATTACTATGGAGGGGGCACAGAGGACTTTATTACTATGGAGGGGGCACAGAGGTCTTTATTACTATGGAGGGGGCACAGAGGACTTTATTACTATGGAGGGGGCACAGAGGTCTTTATTACTATGGAGGGGGCACAGAGGACTTTATTACTATGGAGGGGGCACAGAGGACTTTATTATTATGGAGGGGGCACAGAAGACTATATTACTATGGAGGGGGCACAGAGGACTTTATTTCTATGGAGGGGGCACAGAGGTCTTTATTATTATGGAGGGGTCAAAAGAGAGGTGCAGCGTACTCAAGTTAGGGTTAATAGTGTTCTTGGGTGTGGTAGTGCAATGGTGACCACTAACCTGAGACAGGCTGACTCTCTGGCAGGTAGTTGTAGATAGAGTTCGTGACGCCAGTGCCAATTAACGGTGGCACACCGTTTGCTGATAGTAGGAATAAATGAGGAACCGCGTTATGATAAAACAGAACTTGAACTTTACTAGAGTCTTTGATGGTACTCATACACATACGTGGATGGAAGCGCAGTTCCTTATTACATAGCAGTGCAGAGTAGTTTCAGATGAATAGATCACAGATGAATATAGATTGCAACTCCTCTTAGATCAAGCAGGTCTAATACTGCACAGGGATCTGACTCTCCACTATTTCCTCAGGTTCTATGTAGATACAGGTGACTTCAGTTCTTCTGACCTGTCTACTCCTGGGTTACTTTATAATCCAAGGCCCAAATACCTCTTAGACGGCTTCTATCCTTGGTTCTTTACACTTGGAGGATTTCCCTTGCTACCTGCTGAGGACATTACAGGATCCCACACAGACGACTCTGTCTGCACACACTTCACAGACTCCACTGTCTGCACTGAACTACCTCTACTATCTGCCTGGGCCTACCTATATATAGTGGGGCGTACTATCTCCCTCTAGTGGCTGTAGTAGACACTACCCCTGCAGGCCTGTACAAGGAAATTAATTAAAGGTACATACACATAATAAACCTTTTGCAGTGTCGGGTATTAACACCCGTATGCTGCACACCCCTTGAGCTTTTATAGAGAGAGTGCTACAACAGGAAGGACATTCACACCGAACTGTGATCACTGTGATCGGGAGAGAGCTGCAGCAGAAAGCACATGCCCCCTGGGCTGATAAAAATCTAGCAGAGCAATTGGAGCAGTGAATGTGGAGATCTCTGGAAGTAGCGTACTTTAGGACTTTATTACTATGGAGGGGGCACAGGAGACTATTACTATGGAGGGGGCACAGAAAGCTTTATTACTATGGAGGGGGCACAGAGGACTTTATTACTATGGAGGGGGCACAGAGGACTTTATTACTATGGAGGGGGCACAGAGGACTTTATTACTATGGAGGGGCACAGAGGACTTTATTACTATGGAGGGGTGCACAGAGGACTTTATTACTATGGAGGGGGCACAGAGGTCTTTATTACTATGGAGGGGGCACAGGAGACTATTACTATGGAGGGGGCACAGAAAGCTTTATTACTATGGAGGGGGCACAGAGGACTTTATTACTATGGAGGGGGCACAGAGGACTTTATTACTATGGAGGGGACACAGAGGACTTTATTACTATGGAGGGTGCACAGAGGACTTTATTACTATGGAGGGGGCACAGAGGTCTTTATTACTATGGAGGGGGCACAGAGGACTTTATTACTATGGAGGGGGCACAGAGGACTTTATTACTATGGAGGGGCACAGGGGTCTTTATTACTATGGAGGGGGCACAGAGGACTTTATTACTATGGAGGGGGCACAGAGGACTTTATTACTATGGAGGGTGCACAGAGGGCTTTATTACTATGGAGGGGGCACAGGGGTCTTTATTACTATGGAGGGGGCACAGAGGACTTTATTACTATGGAGGGGGCACAGAGGACTTTATTACTATGGAGGGGGCATAGAGGACTTTATTACTATGGAGGGGACACAGAGGTCTTTATTACTATGGAGGGGGCACAGAGAGACTTTATTACTATGGAGGGGGCACAGAGGGCTTTATTACTATGGAGGGGGCACAGAGGACTTTATTACTATGGAGGGGGCACAGAGGTCTTTATTACTATGGAGGGGGCACAGAGGACTTTATTACTATGGAGGGGGCACAGAGGACTTATTACTATAGAGGGGGCACAGAGGTCTTTATTACTATGGAGGGGGCACAGAGGTCTTTATTACTATGGAGGGGGGCACAGAGGACTTTATTACTATGGAGGGGGCACAGAGGTCTTTATTACTATGGAGGGGGCACAGAGGACTTTATTACTATGGAGGGAGCACAGAGGACTTTATTACTATGGAGGGGGCACAGAGGTCTTTATTACTATGGAGGGAGCACAGAGGACTTTATTATTATGGAGGGGGCACAGAAGACTATATTACTATGGAGGGGGCACAGAGGACTTTATTACTATGGAGGGGGCACAGAGGTCTTTATTACTATGGAGGGAGCACAGAGGACTTTATTACTATGGAGGGGGCACATAAGACTTTATTACTATGGAGGGGGCACAGGGGTCTTTATTACTATGGAGGGGGCACAGAGGACTTTATTATTATGGAGGGGGCACAGAAGACTATATTACTATGGAGGGGGCACAGAGGACTTTATTACTATGGAGGGGGCACAGAGGTCTTTATTACTATGGAGGGGGCACAGAGGTCTTTATTATTATGGAGGGGCACAGAAGACTATATTACTATGGAGGGGGCACAGAGGTCTTTATTACTATGGAGGGAGCACAGAGGTCTTTATTACTATGGAGGGGGCACAGAGGACTTTATTACTATGGAGGGGGCACAGAGGAATTTATTACTATGGAGGGGGCACAGAGGACTTTATTACTATGGAGGGGGCACAGAGGACTTTATTACTATGGAGGGGGCACAGAGGGCTTTATTACTATGGAGGGGCACAGAGGACTTTATTACTATGGAGGGGGCACAGAGGTCTTTATTACTATGGAGGGGGCACAGAGGACTTTATAACTATGGAGGGGGCACAGAGGTCTTTATTACTATGGAGGGGGCACAGAGGACTTTATTACTCTGGAGGGGGCATAGAAGACTTTATTACTATGGAGGGAGCACAGAGGACATTATTACTATGGAGGGAGCACAGAGGTCTTTATTACTATGGAGGGGGCACAGAGGTCTTTATTACTATGGAGGGGTCACAGAGGACTTTATTACTATGGAGGGGGCACAGAGGACTTTATTACTATGGAGGGGGCACAGAGGTCTTTATTACTATGGAGGGGGCACAGAGGGCTTTATTACTATGGAGGGGGCACAGAGGACTTTATTACTATGGAGGGGGCACAGAGGTCTTTATTACTATGGAGGGGGCACAGAGGACTTTATTACTATGGAGGGGGCACAGAGGTCTTTATTACTATGGAGGGGGCACAGAGGACTTTATTACTATGGAGGGAGCACAGAGGACTTTATTATTATGGAGGGGGCACAGAAGACTATATTACTATGGAGGGGGCACAGAGGACTTTATTTCTATGGAGGGGGCACAGAGGTCTTTATTATTATGGAGGGGGCACAGAAGACTATATTACTATGGAGGGGGCATAGAGGACTTTATTACTATGGAGGGGGCACAGAGGGCTTTATTACTATGGAGGGGCACAGAGGACTTTATTACTATGGAGGGAGCACAGAGGACTTTATTATTATGGAGGGGGCACAGAAGACTATATTACTATGGAGGGGGCACAGAGGACTTTATTTCTATGGAGGGGGCACAGAGGTCTTTATTATTATGGAGGGGGCACAGAAGACTATATTACTATGGAGGGGGCATAGAAGACTTTATTACTATGGAGGGAGCACAGAGGACTTTATTACTATGGAGGGGGCACAGAGGACTTTATTACTATGGAGGGGGCACAGAGGATCTTTATTACTATGGAGGGGGCACAGAGGTCTTTATTACTATGGAGGGGGCACAGAGGACTTTATTACTATGGAGGGGGCACAGAGGAATTTATTACTATGGAGGGGCACAGAGGACTTTATTACTATGGAGGGGGCACAGAGGACTTTATTACTATGGAGGGGGCACAGAGGACTTTATTACTATGGAGGGGGCACAGAGGTCTTTATTACTATGGAGGGAGCACAGAGGACTTTATTACTATGGAGGGGGCACAGAAGACTTTATTACTATGGAGGGGGCACAGAGGTCTTTATTACTATGGAGGGGGCACAGAGGACTTTATTACTATGGAGGGGGCACAGAGGACTATATTACTATGGAGGGGCACAGAGCGACTTTATTACTATGGAGGGGGCACAGAGGTCTTTATTATTATGGAGGGGTCACAGAAGACTATATTACTATGGAGGGGGCATAGAAGACTTTATTACTATGGAGGGAGCACAGAGGTCTTTATTACTATGAAGGGGGCACAGAGGACTTTATTACTATGGAGGGGGCACAGAGGAATTTATTACTATGGAGGGGGCACAGAGGACTTTATTACTATGGAGGGGGCACAGAGGACTTTATTACTATGGAGGGGGCACAGAGGGCTTTATTACTATGGAGGGGGCACAGAGGACTTTATTACTATGGAGGGGGCACAGAGGTCTTTATTACTATGGAGGGGGCACAGAGGACTTTATTACTATGGAGGGGGCACAGAGGTCTTTATTACTATGGAGGGGGCACAGAGGACTTTATTACTATGGAGGGGCATAGAAGACTTTATTACTATGGAGGGAGCACAGAGGACTTTATTACTATGGAGGGAGCACAGAGGACTTTATTACTATGGAGGGGGCACAGAGGTCTTTATTACTATGGAGGGGGCACAGAGGACTTTATTACTATGGAGGGGGCACAGAGGACTTTATTACTATGGAGGGGGCACAGAGGTCTTTATTACTATGGAGGGGGCACAGAGGGCTTTATTACTATGGAGGGGGCACAGAGGACTTTATTACTATGGAGGGGGCACAGAGGTCTTTATTACTATGGAGGGGGCACAGAGGACTTTATTACTATGGAGGGGGCACAGAGGTCTTTATTACTATGGAGGGGGCACAGAGGACTTTATTACTATGGAGGGGACACAGAGGTCTTTATTACTATGGAGGGGCACAGAGGACTATATTACTATGGAGGGGGCATAGAGGACTTTATTACTATGGAGGGGGCACAGAGGGCTTTATTACTATGGAGGGGGCACAGAGGTCTTTATTACTATGGAGGGGGCACAGAGGTCTTTATTACTATGGAGGGGGCACAGAGGACTTTATTACTATGGAGGGGGCACAGAGGACTTTATTACTATGGAGGGGCACAGAGGACTTTATTACTATGGAGGGGGCACAGAGGACTTTATTACTATGGAGGGGGCACAGAGGACTTTATTACTATGGAGGGGCACAGAGGACTTTATTACTATGGAGGGGCACAGAGGTCTTTATTACTATGGAGGGGGCACAGAGGACTTTATTACTATGGAGGGGGCACAGAGGACTTTATTACTATGGAGGGGGCACAGAGGTCTTTATTACTATGGAGGGGGCACAGAGGTCTTTATTACTATGGAGGGGGCACAGAGGTCTTTATTACTATGGAGGGGGCACAGAGGACTTTATTACTATGGAGGGGGCACAGAGGTCTTTATTACTATGGAGGGGGCACAGAGGTCTTTATTACTATGGAGGGGGCACAGAGGACTTTATTACTATGGAGGGGGCACAGAGGACTTTATTACTATGGAGGGGCACAGAGGTCTTTATTACTATGGAGGGGGCACAGAGGTCTTTATTACTATGGAGGGGGCACAGAGGACTTTATTACTATGGAGGGGCACAGAGGTCTTTATTACTATGGAGGGGGCACAGAGGTCTTTATTACTATGGAGGGGGCACAGAGGTCTTTATTACTATGGAGGGGGCACAGAGGTCTTTATTACTATGGAGGGGGCACAGAGGTCTTTATTACTATGGAGGGGGCACAGAGGACTTTATTACTATGGAGGGGGCACAGAGGACTTTATTACTATGGAGGGGGCACAGAGGTCTTTATTACTATGGAGGGGGCACAGAGGACTTTATTACTATGGAGGGGGCACAGAGGACTTTATTACTATGGAGGGGGCACAGAGGTCTTTATTACTATGGAGGGGGCACAGAGGACTTTATTACTATGGAGGGGGCACAGAGGACTTTATTACTATGGAGGGGCACAGAGGACTTTATTACTATGGAGGGGGCACAGAGGTCTTTATTACTATGGAGGGGGCACAGAGGACTTTATTACTATGGAGGGGGCACAGAGGTCTTTATTACTATGGAGGGGGCACAGAGGACTTTATTACTATGGAGGGGCACAGAGGTCTTTATTACTATGGAGGGGGCACAGAGGTCTTTATTACTATGGAGGGGGCACAGAGGACTGTATTACTATGGAGGGGGCACAGAGGACTGTATTACTATGGAGGGGGCACAGAGGACTTTATTACTATGGAGGGGGCACAGAGGACTTTATTACTATGGAGGGGGCACAGAGGGCTTCATTACTATGGAGGGGGCACAGAGGACTTTATTACTATGGAGGGGGCACAGAGGACTTTATTACTATGGAGAGGGGCACAGAGGTCTTTATTACTATGGAGGGGGCACAGAGGACTTTATTACTATGGAGAGGGCACAGAGGACTTTATTACTATGGAGGGGTCACAGAGGGCATTATTACTATGGAGGGGCACAGATGGCTTTATTACTATGGAAGGGGCACAGAGGGCTTTATTACTATGGAGGGGGCACAGAGGGCTTTATTACTATGGAGGGGGCACAGAGGTCTTTATTACTATGGAGGGGGCACAGAGGACTGTATTACTATGGAGGGGCATAGAGGGCTTTATTACTATGGAGGGGGCACAGAGGGCTTTATTACTATGGAGGGGTCACAGAGGACTTTATTACTATGGAGGGGCACAGAGGTCTTTATTACTATGGAGGGGGCATAGAGGTCTTTATTACTAAGGAGGGGGCACAGAGGTCTTTATTACTATGGAGGGGGCACAGAGGGCTTTATTACTATGGAGGGGTGGCTTTATTACTATGGAGGGGGCACAGAGGTCTTTATTACTATGGAGAAAGTACAGAGGTCTTTATTACTATGGAGGGGGCACAGAGGACTTTAATACTATGGAGGGGGCATAGAGGAATTTATTACTATAGAGGAGGCACAGAGGTCTTTATTACTATGGAGGGGGCACAGAGGGATTTATTACTATGGAGGGGGCACAGAGGGCTTTTTACTATGGAGGGGGCACAGAGGTATTTATTACTATGGAGGGGGCACAGAGTACTTTATTACTATGGAGGGGGCACAGAGTACTTTATTACTATGGAGGGGGCACAGAGGACGTTATTACTATGGAGGGGACACAGAGGTCTTTATTATTATGGAGGGGGCACAGAGGACTTTATTACTATGGAGGGGGCACAGAGGACTTTATTACTATGGAGGGGGCACAGAGGACTTTATTACTATGGAGGGGACACAGAGGTCTTTATTACTATGGAGGGGGCACAGAGTACTTTATTACTATGGAGGGGGCATAGAGAACTTTATTACTATGGAGGGGGCACAGAGGACTTTATTACTATGGAGGGGGCACCTGAGGTCTTTATTACTATGGAGGGGGCACAGAGGTCTTTATTACTATGGAGGGGGCACAGAGGACTTTATTACTATGGAGGGGGCACAGAGGTCTTTATTACTATGGAGGGGGCACAGAGTACTTTATTACTATGGAGGGGGCATAGAGGACTTTATTACTATGGAGGGGGCACAGAGGGCTTTATTACTATGGAGGGGGCACAGAGGGCTTTATTTCTATAGATGGGGGCACAGAGGACTTTATTACTATGGAGGGGGCACAGAGGGCTTTATTACTATGGAGGGGGCACAGAGGACTTTATTACTATGGAGGGGGCACAGAGGGCTTTATTACTATGGAGGGGGCACAGAGGGCTTTATTACTATGGAGGGGGCACAGAGGTCTTTATTACTATGGAGGGGGCACAGAGGGCTTTATTACTATGGAGGGGGCACAGAGGGCTTTATTACTATGGAGGGGGCACAGAGGTCTTTATTACTATGGAGGGAGCACAGAGGTCTTTATTACTATGTAGGGGGCACAGAGGTCTTTATTACTATGGAGGGGGCACAGAGGACTTATTACTATGGAGGGGGCACAGAGGTCTTTATTACTATGGAGGGGGCACAGAGGGCTTTATTACTATGGAAGGGGGCACAGAGGGCTTTATTACTATGGAGGGGGCACAGAGGGCTTTATTACTATGGAGGGGGCACAGAGGGCTTTATTACTATGGAGGGGGACAGAGGGCTTTATTACTATAGAGGGGGCACAGAGGTCTTTATTACTATGGAGGGGACACAGAGGACTTTATTACTATAGAGGGGGCACAGAGGTCTTTATTACTATGGAGGGGGCACAGAGGACTTTATTACTATGGAGGGGGCACAGAGGTCTTTATTACTATGGATGGGGCACAGAGGGCTTTATTACTATGGAGGGAGCACAGAGGTCTTTATTACTATGGAGGGGGACAGAGGACTATTACTATGGAGGGGCACAGAGGACTGTATTACTATGGAGGGGGCACAGAGGACTTTATTACTATGGAGGGGGCACAGAGGTCTCTATTACTATGGAGGGGGCACAGAGGACTTTATTAGTATGACAGGGGGCACAGAGGTCTTTATTACTATGGAGGGGACACAGAGGACTTTATTACTATAGAGGGGGCACAGAGGTCTTTATTACTATGGAGGGGACACAGAGGACTTTATTACTATAGAGGGGGCACAGAGGTCTTTATTACTATGGAGGGGGCACAGAGGACTTTATTACTATGGAGGGGGCACAGAGGTCTTTATTACTATGGATGGGGCACAGAGGGCTTTATTACTATGGAGGGAGCACAGAGGTCTTTATTACTATGGAGGGGGACAGAGGACTATTACTATGGAGGGGGCACAGAGGACTGTATTACTATGGAGGGGGCACAGAGGACTTTATTACTATGGAGGGGGCACAGAGGACATTATTACTATGGAGGGGGCACAGAAGACTTTATTACTATGGAGGGGGCACAGAGGTCTTTATTATTATGGAGGGGGCACAGAGGACTTTATTACTATGGAGGGGACACAGAGGACTTTATTACTATGGAGGGGACACAGAGGACTTTATTACCATAGAGGGGGCACAGAGGTCTTTATTACTATGGAGGGGGCACAGAGGTCTCTATTACTATGGAGGGGGCACAGAGGACTTTATTACTATGGAGGGGGCACAGAGGACTTTATTACTATGGAGGGGGCACAGAGTTCTTTATTACTATGGAGGGGGCACAGAGGTCTTTATTACTATGGAGGGGACACAGAGGTCTTTATTACTATGCAGGGGCACAGAGGTCTTTATTACTATGGAGGGGACACAGAGGACTTTATTACCATAGAGGGGGCACAGAGGTCTTTATTACTATGGAGGGGGCACAGAGGTCTCTATTACTATGGAGGGGGCACAGAGGACTTTATTACTATGGAGGGGGCACAGAGGACTTTATTACTATGGAGGGGGCACAGAGTTCTTTATTACTATGGAGGGGGCACAGAGGTCTTTATTACTATGGAGGGGACACAGAGGTCTTTATTACTATGCAGGGGGCACAGAGGTCTTTATTACTATGGAGGGGACACAGAGGTCTTTATTACTATGGAGGGGGCACAGAGGTCTTTATTACTATGGAGGGGGCACAGAGGACTTTATTACTATGGAGGGGGCACAGAGGTCTCTATTACTATGGAGGGGGCACAGAGGTCTTTATTAGTATGACAGGTGCACAGAGGTCTTTATTACTATGGAGGGGGCACAGAGGACTTTATTACTATGGAGGGGGCACATAGGTCTTTATTACTATGGAGAGGGCACAGAGGACTTTATTACTATGGAGAGGGCACAGAGGACTTTATTACTATGGAGGGGGCACAGAGGACTGTATTACTATGGAGGGGGCACAGAGGTCTTTATTACTATGGAGGGGGCACAGAGGACTTTATTACTATGGAGGGGGCACAGAGGGCTTTATTACTATGGAGGGGGCACAGAGGACTTTATTACTATGGAGGGGGCACAGAGGTCTCTATTACTATGGAGGGGGCACAGAGGACTTTATTACTATGGAGGGGGCACAGAGGTCTTTATTACTATGGAGGGGGCACAGAGGACTTTATTACTATGGAGGGGGCACAGAGGGCTTTATTACTATGGAGGGGGCACAGAGGTCTTTATTACTATGGAGGGGGCACAGAGGACTTTATTACTATGGAGGGGGCACAGAGGTCTTTATTACTATGGAGGGGGCACAGAGGTCTTTATTACTATGGAGGGGGCACAGAGGTCTTTATTACTATGGAGGGGGCACAGAGGTCTTTATTACTATGGAGGGGGCACAGAGGACTTTATTACTATGGAGGGGGCACAGAGGTCTTTATTACTATGGAGGGGGCACAGAGGACTTTATTACTATGGACAGGGGCACAGAGGTCTTTATTACTATGGAGGGGGCACAGAGGACTTTATTACTATGGAGGGGGCACAGAGGTCTTTATTACTATGGAGAGGGCACAGAGGACTTTATTACTATGGAGAGGGCACAGAGGACTTTATTACTATGGAGGGGGCACAGAGGTCTTTATTACTATGGAGGGGGCACAGAGGTCTTTATTACTATGGAGGGGGCACAGAGGTCTTTATTACTATGGAGGGGGCACAGAGGTCTTTATTACTATGGAGGGGGCACAGAGGTCTTTATTACTATGGAGGGGGCACAGAGGTCTTTATTACTATGGATGGGGCACAGAGGGCTTTATTACTATGGAGAGGGCACAGAGGACTTTATTACTATGGAGGGGGCACAGAGGACTTTATTACTATGGAGGGGGCACAGAGGACTTTATTACTATGGAGGGGGCACAGAGGTCTTTATTACTATGGAGGGGGCACAGAGGTCTTTATTACTATGGAGGGGGCACAGAGGTCTTTATTACTATGGAGGGGGCACAGAGGTCTTTATTACTATGGAGGGGGCACAGAGGTCTTTATTACTATGGAGGGGGCACAGAGGACTTTATTACTATGGAGGGGCACAGAGGACTTTATTACTATGGAGGGGGCACAGAGGTCTTTATTACTATGGAGGGGCACAGAGGACTTTATTACTATGGAGGGGCACAGAGGTCTTTATTACTATGGAGGGGGCACAGAGGACTTTATTACTATGGAGGGGGCACAGAGGTCTTTATTACTATGGAGGGGGCACAGAGGACTTTATTACTATGGAGGGGCACAGAGGACTTTATTACTATGGAGGGGGCACAGAGGACTTTATTACTATGGAGGGGGCACAGAGGTCTTTATTACTATGGAGGGGGCACAGAGGTCTTTATTACTATGGAGGGGGCACAGAGGTCTTTATTACTATGGAGGGGGCACAGAGGACTTTATTACTATGGAGGGGGCACAGAGGACTTTATTACTATGGAGGGGGCACAGAGGACTTTATTACTATGGAGGGGGCACAGAGGACTTTATTACTATGGAGGGGGCACAGAGGGCTTTATTACTATGGAGGGGGCACAGAGGTCTTTATTACTATGGAGGGGGCACAGAGGACTTTATTACTATGGAGGGGGCACAGAGGTCTTTATTACTATGGAGGGGGCACAGAGGTCTTTATTACTATGGAGGGGGCACAGAGGACTTTATTACTATGGAGGGGGCACAGAGGACTTTATTACTATGGAGGGGGCACAGAGGTCTTTATTACTATGGAGGGGGCACAGAGGACTTTATTACTATGGAGGGGGCACAGAGGACTTTATTACTATGGAGGGGGCACAGAGGACTTTATTACTATGGAGGGGGCACAGAGGGCTTTATTACTATGGAGGGGGCACAGAGGACTTTATTACTATGGAGGGGGCACAGAGGACTTTATTACTATGGAGGGGCACAGAGGTCTTTATTACTATGGAGGGGGCACAGAGGTCTTTATTACTATGGAGGGGCACAGAGGACTTTATTACTATGGAGGGGGCACAGAGGTCTTTATTACTATGGAGGGGGCACAGAGGACTTTATTACTATGGAGGGGCACAGAGGGCTTTATTACTATGGAGGGGGCACAGAGGGCTTTATTACTATGGAGGGGGCACAGAGGTCTTTATTACTATGGAGGGGGCACAGAGGACTTTATTACTATGGAGGGGGCACAGAGGTCTTTATTACTATGGAGGGGGCACAGAGGACTTTATTACTATGGAGGGGGCATAGAGGGCTTTATTACTATGGAGGGGGCACAGAGGTCTTTATTACTATGGAGGGGGCACAGAGGACTTTATTACTATGGAGGGGACACAGAGGTCTTTATTACTATGGAGGGGGCACAGAGGTCTTTATTACTATGGAGGGGGCACAGAGGTCTTTATTACTATGGATGGGGCACAGAGGGCTTTATTACTATGGAGAGGGCACAGAGGACTTTATTACTATGGAGGGGGCACAGAGGACTTTATTACTATAGAGGGGGCACAGAGGTCTTTATTACTATGGAGGGGGCACAGAGGTCTCTATTACTATGGAGGGGGCACAGAGGTCTTTATTACTATGGAGGGGACACAGAGGTCTTTATTACTATGCAGGGGGCACAGAGGTCTTTATTACTATGGAGGGGGCACAGAGGTCTTTATTACTATGGAGGGGACACAGAGGTCTTTATTACTATGGAGGGGGCACAGAGGTCTTTATTACTATGGAGGGGGCACAGAGGTCTCTATTACTATGGAGGGGGCACAGAGGACTTTATTAGTATGACAGGGGCACAGAGGTCTTTATTACTATGGAGGGGGCACAGAGGACTTTATTACTTTGGAGGGGGCACAGAGGTCTTTATTACTATGGAGAGGGCACAGAGGACTTTATTACTATGGAGAGGGCACAGAGGACTTTATTACTATGGAGGGGGCACAGAGGACTGTATTACTATGGAGGGGGCACAGAGGGCTTTATTACTATGGAGGGGGCACAGAGGACTTTATTACTATGGAGGGGGCACAGAGGACTTTATTACTATGGAGGGTGCACAGAGGGCTTTATTACTATGGAGGGGGCACAGAGGTCTTTATTACTATGGAGGGGACACAGAGGACTTTATTACTATAGAGGGGCACAGAGGTCTTTATTACTATGGAGGGGGCACAGAGGTCTCTATTACTATGGAGGGGGCACAGAGGTCTCTATTACTATGGAGGGGGCACAGAGGTCTTCATTACTATGGAGGGGGCACAGAGGACTGTATTACTATGGAGGGGGCACAGAGGACTGTATTACTATGGAGGGGGCACAGAGGACTGTATTACTATGGAGGGGGCACAGAGGACTGTATTACTATGGAGGGGGCACAGAGGGCTTCATTACTATGGAGGGGGCACAGAGGACTTTATTACTATGGAGGGGGCACAGAGGACTTTGTTAGTATGACAGTGGCACAGAGGTCTTTATTACTATGGAGGGGGCACAGAGGACTTTATTACTATGGAGAGGGCACAGAGGACTTTATTACTATGGAGGGGTCACAGAGGGCTTTATTACTATGGAGGGGGCACAGATGGCTTTATTACTATGGAAGGGGCACAGAGGGCTTTATTACTATGGAGGGGGCACAGAGGGCTTTATTACTATGGAGGGGGCACAGAGGTCTTTATTACTATGGAGGGGGCACAGAGGACTGTATTACTATGGAGGGGGCACAGAGGTCTTTATTACTATGGAGGGGGCACAGAGGACTGTATTACTATGGAGGGGCATAGAGGGCTTTATTACTATGGAGGGGGCACAGAGGGCTTTATTACTATGGAGGGGTCACAGAGGACTTTATTACTATGGAGGGGGCACAGAGGTCTTTATTACTATGGAGGGGGCATAGAGGTCTTTATTACTAAGGAGGGGGCACAGAGGTCTTTATTACTATGGAGGGGGCACAGAGGGCTTTATTACTATGGAGGGGTGGCTTTATTACTATGGAGGGGGCACAGAGGTCTTTATTACTATGGAGGAAGTACAGAGGTCTTTATTACTATGGAGGGGGCACAGAGGACTTTAATACTATGGAGGGGGCATAGAGGAATTTATTACTATAGAGGAGGCACAGAGGTCTTTATTACTATGGAGGGGGCACAGAGGATTTATTACTATGGAGGGGGCACAGAGGGCTTTTTACTATGGAGGGGGCACAGAGGTATTTATTACTATGGAGGGGGCACAGAGTACTTTATTACTATGGAGGGGGCACAGAGTACTTTATTACTATGGAGGGGGCACAGAGGACGTTATTACTATGGAGGGGACACAGAGGTCTTTATTATTATGGAGGGGGCACAGAGGACTTTATTACTATGGAGGGGCACAGAGGACTTTATTACTATGGAGGGGGCACAGAGGACTTTATTACTATGGAGGGGACACAGAGGTCTTTATTACTATGGAGGGGGCACAGAGTACTTTATTACTATGGAGGGGGCATAGAGAACTTTATTACTATGGAGGGGGCACAGAGGACTTTATTACTATGGAGGGGGCACCGAGGTCTTTATTACTATGGAGGGGGCACAGAGGTCTTTATTACTATGGAGGGGGCACAGAGGACTTTATTACTATGGAGGGGGCACAGAGGTCTTTATTACTATGGAGGGGGCACAGAGTACTTTATTACTATGGAGGGGGCATAGAGGACTTTATTACTATGGAGGGGGCACAGAGGGCTTTATTACTATGGAGGGGGCACAGAGGGCTTTATTTCTATAGATGGGGCACAGAGGACTTTATTACTATGGAGGGGGCACAGAGGGCTTTATTACTATGGAGGGGGCACAGAGGACTTTATTACTATGGAGGGGGCACAAAGGGCTTTATTACTATGGAGGGGGCACAGAGGGCTTTATTACTATGGAGGGGCACAGAGGACTTTATTACTATGGAGGGAGCACAGAGGTCTTTATTACTATGTAGGGGGCACAGAGGACTTTATTACTATAGAGGGGGCACAGAGGTCTCTATTACTATGGAGGGGACACAGAGGACTTTATTAGTATGACAGGGGCACAGAGGTCTTTATTACTATAGAGGGGGCACAGAGGACTTTATTACTATGGAGGGGGCACAGAGGACTTTATTACTATGGAGGGGGCACAGAGGTCTTTATTACTATGGAGGGGGCACAGAGGTCTTTATTACTATGGAGGGGGCACAGAGGGCTTTATTACTATGGAGGGGGCACAGAGGACTTTATTACTATGGAGGGGGCACAGAGGTCTTTATTACTATGGAGGGGGCACAGAGGGCTTTATTACTATAGAGGGGGCACAGAGGTCTTTATTACTATGGAGGGGGCACAGGGGTCTCTATTACTATGGAGGCGGCACAGAGGACTTTATTACTATGGAGGGGGCACAGAGGACTTTATTACTATGGAGGGGGCACAGAGGTCTTTATTACTATGGAGGGGGCACAGAGGTCTTTATTACTATGGAGGGGCACAGAGGACTTTATTACTATGGAGGGGGCACAGAGGACTTTATTACTATGGAGGGGGCACAGAGGTCTTTATTACTATGGAGGGGGCACAGAGGTCTTTATTACTATGGAGGGGGCACAGAGGACTTTATTACTATGGAGGGGGCACAGAGGACTTTATTACTATGGAGGGAGCACAGAGGTCTTTATTACTATGGAGGGGGCACAGAGAACTTTATTACTATGGAGGTGGACAGAGGACTTTATTACTATAGAGGGGGCACAGAGGTCTTTATTACTATGGAGGGGGCACAAAGGGCTTTATTACTATGGAGGGGGCACAGAGGGCTTTATTACTATGGAGGGGGAATAGAGGGCTTTATTACTATGGAGGGGGCACAGGGGTCTCTATTACTATGGAGGGGGCACAGAGGGCTTTATTACTATGGAGGGGGCACAGAGGACTTTATTACTATGGAGGGGGCACAGAGGACTTTATTACTATGGAGGGGGCACAGAGGACTTTATTACTATGGAGGGGCACAGAGGGCTTTATTACTATGGAGGGGCACAGAGGGCTTTATTACTATGGAGGGGGCACAGAGGGCTTTATTACTATGGAGGGGGCACAGAGGACTCTATTACTATGGAGGGGGCACAGAGGGCTTTATTACTATGGAGGGGGCACAGAGGTCTTTATTACTATGGAGGGGGCACAGAGGATCTTTATTACTATGGAGGGGGCACAGAGGACTTTATTACTATGGAGGGGGCACAGAGGGCTTTATTACTATGGAGGGAGCACAGAGGTCTTTATTACTATGGAGGGGGCACAGAGGTCTTTATTACTATGGAGGGGGCACAGAGGACTTTATTACTATGGAGGGGGCACAGAGGTCTTTATTACTATGGAGGGGGCACAGAGGACTTTATTACTATGGAGGGGGCACAGAGGGCTTTATTACTATGGAGGGGGCACAGAGGACTTTATTACTATGGAAGGGGCACAGAGGACTTAATTACTATGGAGGGGGCACAGAGGACTTTATTACTATGGAGGGGGCACAGAGGTCTTTATTACTATGGAGGGGGCACAGAGGACTTTATTACTATGGAGGGGGCACAGAGGACTTTATTACTATGGAGGGGGCACAGAGGACTTTATTACTATGGAGAGGGCACAGAGGACTTTATTACTATGGAGGGGACACAGAGGACTTTATTACTATGGAGGGGGCACAGAGTGTCTTTATTACTATGGAGGGGGCACAGAGGTCTTTATTACTATGGAGGGGGCACAGAGGGCTTTATTACTATGGAGGGGCACAGAGGACTTTATTACTATGGAGGGGGCACAGAGGTCTTTATTACTATGGAGGGGCACAGAGGACTTTATTACTATGGAGGGGGCACAGAGGGCTTTATTACTATGGAGGGGGCACAGAGGACTTTATTACTATGGAGGGGCACAGAGGACTTTATTACTATGGAGGGGGCACAGAGGTCTTTATTACTATGGAGGGGGCACAGAGGACTTTATTACTATGGAGGGGGCACAGAGGTCTTTATTACTATGGAGGGGGCACAGAGGACTTTATTACTATGGAGGGGGCACAGAGGACTTTATTACTATGGAGGGGGCACAGAGGACTTTATTACTATGGAGGGGCACAGAGGACTTTATTACTATGGAGGGGGCACAGAGGACTTTATTACTATGGAGGGGGCACAGAGGACTTTATTACTATGGAGGGGGCACAGAGGACTTTATTACTATGGAGGGGGCACAGAGGACTTTATTACTATGGAGGGGGCACAGAGGACTTTATTACTATGGAGGGGGCACAGAGGACTTTATTACTATGGAGGGGGCACAGAGGGCTTTATTACTATGGAGGGGGCACAGAGGTCTTTATTACTATGGAGGGGACACAGAGGACTTTATTACTATGGAGGGGGCACAGAGGTCTTTATTACTATGGAGGGGGCACAGAGGACTTTATTACTATGGAGGGGGCACAGAGGTCTTTATTACTATGGAGGGGGCACAGAGGTCTTTATTACTATGGAGGGGCACAGAGGTCTTTATTACTATGGAGGGGGCACAGAGGTCTTTATTACTATGGAGGGGCACAGAGGTCTTTATTACTATGGAGGGGGCACAGAGGACTTTATTACTATGGAGGGGGCACAGAGGTCTCTATTACTATGGAGGGGGCACAGAGGACTTTATTAGTATGACAGGGGCACAGAGGTCTTTATTACTATAGAGGGGGCACAGAGGACTTTATTACTATGGAGGGGACACAGAGGTCTTTATTACTATGGAGAGGGCACAGAGGACTTTATTACTATGGAGAGGGCACAGAGGACTTTATTACTATGGAGGGGCACAGAGGTCTTTATTACTATGGAGGGGGCACAGAGGTCTTTATTACTATGGAGGGGGCACAGAGGTCTTTATTACTATGGAGGGGACACAGAGGTCTTTATTACTATGGAGGGGGCACAGAGGTCTTTATTACTATGGAGGGGGCACAGAGGTCTTTATTACTATGGATGGGGCACAGAGGGCTTTATTACTATGGAGAGGGCACAGAGGACTTTATTACTATGGAGGGGGCACAGAGGACTTTATTACTATAGAGGGGGCACAGAGGTCTTTATTACTATGGAGGGGGCACAGAGGTCTCTATTACTATGGAGGGGGCACAGAGGTCTTTATTACTATGGAGGGGACACAGAGGTCTTTATTACTATGGAGGGGGCACAGAGGTCTTTATTACTATGGAGGGGGCACAGAGGTCTTTATTACTATGGAGGGGACACAGAGGTCTTTATTACTATGGAGGGGCACAGAGGTCTTTATTACTATGGAGGGGGCACAGAGGTCTCTATTACTATGGAGGGGGCACAGAGGACTTTATTAGTATGGAGGGGGCACAGAGGTCTTTATTACTATGGAGGGGGCACAGAGGACTTTATTACTATGGAGGGGCACAGAGGTCTTTATTACTATGGAGAGGGCACAGAGGACTTTATTACTATGGAGATGGCACAGAGGACTTTATTACTATGGAGGGGGCACAGAGGACTGTATTACTATGGAGGGGGCACAGAGGGCTTTATTACTATGGAGGGGGCACAGAGGTCTTTATTACTATGGAGGGGACACAGAGGACTTTATTACTATAGAGGGGGCACAGAGGTCTTTATTACTATGGAGGGGGCACAGAGGTCTCTATTACTATGGAGGGGGCACAGAGGTCTCTATTACTATGGAGGGGGCACAGAGGTCTTCATTACTATGGAGGGGGCACAGAGGACTGTATTACTATGGAGGGGGCACAGAGGACTGTATTACTATGGAGGGGGCACAGAGGACTGTATTACTATGGAGGGGGCACAGAGGACTGTATTACTATGGAGGGGGCACAGAGGGCTTCATTACTATGGAGGGGGCACAGAGGACTTTATTACTATGGAGGGGGCACAGAGGACTTTGTTAGTATGACAGGGGCACAGAGGTCTTTATTACTATGGAGGGGGCACAGAGGACTTTATTACTATGGAGAGGGCACAGAGGACTTTATTACTATGGAGGGGTCACAGAGGGCTTTATTACTATGGAGGGGGCACAGATGGCTTTATTACTATGGAAGGGGCACAGAGGGCTTTATTACTATGGAGGGGGCACAGAGGGCTTTATTACTATGGAGGGGGCACAGAGGTCTTTATTACTATGGAGGGGGCACAGAGGACTGTATTACTATGGAGGGGGCACAGAGGTCTTTATTACTATGGAGGGGGCACAGAGGACTGTATTACTATGGAGGGGCATAGAGGGCTTTATTACTATGGAGGGGGCACAGAGGGCTTTATTACTATGGAGGGGTCACAGAGGACTTTATTACTATGGAGGGGCACAGAGGTCTTTATTACTATGGAGGGGGCATAGAGGTCTTTATTACTATGGAGGGGGCACAGAGGTCTTTATTACTATGGAGGGGGCACAGAGGGCTTTATTACTATGGAGGGGTGGCTTTATTACTATGGAGGGGGCACAGAGGTCTTTATTACTATGGAGGAAGTACAGAGGTCTTTATTACTATGGAGGGGCACAGAGGACTTTAATACTATGGAGGGGGCATAGAGGAATTTATTACTATAGAGGAGGCACAGAGGTCTTTATTACTATGGAGGGGGCACAGAGGATTTATTACTATGGAGGGGGCACAGAGGGCTTTTTACTATGGAGGGGGCACAGAGGTATTTATTACTATGGAGGGGGCACAGAGTACTTTATTACTATGGAGGGGGCACAGAGTACTTTATTACTATGGAGGGGGCACAGAGGACGTTATTACTATGGAGGGGACACAGAGGTCTTTATTATTATGGAGGGGGCACAGAGGACTTTATTACTATGGAGGGGCACAGAGGACTTTATTACTATGGAGGGGGCACAGAGGACTTTATTACTATGGAGGGGACACAGAGGTCTTTATTACTATGGAGGGGGCACAGAGTACTTTATTACTATGGAGGGGGCATAGAGAACTTTATTACTATGGAGGGGGCACAGAGGACTTTATTACTATGGAGGGGGCACCGAGGTCTTTATTACTATGGAGGGGGCACAGAGGTCTTTATTACTATGGAGGGGGCACAGAGGACTTTATTACTATGGAGGGGGCACAGAGGTCTTTATTACTATGGAGGGGGCACAGAGTACTTTATTACTATGGAGGGGCATAGAGGACTTTATTACTATGGAGGGGGCACAGAGGGCTTTATTACTATGGAGGGGGCACAGAGGGCTTTATTTCTATAGATGGGGCACAGAGGACTTTATTACTATGGAGGGGGCACAGAGGGCTTTATTACTATGGAGGGGCACAGAGGACTTTATTACTATGGAGGGGGCACAAAGGGCTTTATTACTATGGAGGGGGCACAGAGGGCTTTATTACTATGGAGGGGCACAGAGGACTTTATTACTATGGAGGGAGCACAGAGGTCTTTATTACTATGGAGGGGGCACAGAGGACTTTATTACTATGGAGGGGGCACAGAGGTCTTTATTACTATGGAGGGGGCACAGAGGACTTTATTACTATGGCAGGGGGCACAGAGGTCTTTATTACTATGGAGGGGGCACAGAGGACTTTATTACTATGGAGGGGCACAGAGGACTTTATTACTATGGAGGGGGCACAGAGGTCTTTATTACTATGGAGGGGGCACAGAGGTCTTTATTACTATGGAGGGGGCACAGAGGACTTTATTACTATGGAGGGGGCACAGAGGACTTTATTACTATGGAGGGGGCACAGAGGTCTTTATTACTATGGAGGGGGCACAGAGGGCTTTATTACTATGGAGGGGGCACAGAGGTCTTTATTACTATGGAGGGGGCACAGAGGTCTTTATTACTATGGAGGCGGCACAGAGGACTTTATTACTATGGAGGGGGCACAGAGGACTTTATTACTATGGAGGGGGCACAGAGGTCTTTATTACTATGGAGGGGGCACAGAGGTCTTTATTACTATGGAGGGGGCACAGAGGACTTTATTACTATGGAGGGGGCACAGAGGACTTTATTACTATGGAGGGGCACAGAGGTCTTTATTACTATGGAGGGGGCACAGAGGTCTTTATTACTATGGAGGGGGCACAGAGGACTTTATTACTATGGAGGGGGCACAGAGGACTTTATTACTATGGAGGGGGCACAGAGGTCTTTATTACTATGGAGGGGGCACAGAGGACTTTATTACTATGGAGGGGCACAGAGGACTTTATTACTATGGAGGGGCACAGAGGTCTTTATTACTATGGAGGGGGCACAGAGGGCTTTATTACTATGGAGGGGCACAGAGGACTTTATTACTATGGAGGGGGCACAGAGGACTTTATTACTATGGAGGGGGCACAGAGGTCTTTATTACTATGGAGGGGCACAGAGGGCTTTATTACTATGGAGGGGGCACAGAGGACTTTATTACTATGGAGGGGCACAGAGGACTTTATTACTATGGAGGGGGCACAGAGGTCTTTATTACTATGGAGGGGGCACAGAGGACTTTATTACTATGGAGGGGGCACAGAGGTCTTTATTACTATGGAGGGGGCACAGAGGGCTTTATTACTATGGAGGGGCACAGAGGGCTTTATTACTATGGAGGGGGCACAGAGGACTTTATTACTATGGAGGGGGCACAGAGGGCTTTATTACTATGGAGGGGCACAGAGGACTTTATTACTATGGAGGGGGCACAGAGGTCTTTATTACTATGGAGGGGGCACAGAGGACTTTATTACTATGGAGGGGGCACAGAGGTCTTTATTACTATGGAGGGGCACAGAGGTCTTTATTACTATGGAGGGGCACAGAGGTCTTTATTACTATGGAGGGGCACAGAGGACTTTATTACTATGGAGGGGGCACAGAGGTCTTTATTACTATGGAGGGGGCACAGAGGGCTTTATTACTATGGAGGGGGCACAGAGGGCTTTATTACTATGGAGGGGGCACAGAGGACTTTATTACTATGGAGGGGGCACAGAGGACTTTATTACTATGGAGGGGGCACAGAGGACTTTATTACTATGGAGGGGGCACAGAGGTCTTTATTACTATGGAGGGGCACAGAGGACTTTATTACTATGGAGGGGCACAGAGGACTTTATTACTATGGAGGGGGCACAGAGGACTTTATTACTATGGAGGGGGCACAGAGGACTTTATTACTATGGAGGGAGCACAGAGGACTTTATTACTATGGAGGGGCACAGAGGTCTTTATTACTATGGAGGGGCACAGAGGACTTTATTACTATGGAGGGGGCACAGAGGACTTTATTACTATGGAGGGGGCACAGAGGACTTTATTACTATGGAGGGGGCACAGAGGGCTTTATTACTATGGAGGGGGCACAGAGGACTTTATTACTATGGAGGGGGCACAGAGGTCTTTATTACTATGGAGGGGGCACAGAGGTCTTTATTACTATGGAGGGGCACAGAGGACTTTATTACTATGGAGGGGGCACAGAGGTCTTTATTACTATGGAGGGGGCACAGAGGACTTTATTACTATGGAGGGGGCACAGAGGTCTTTATTACTATGGAGGGGGCACAGAGGTCTTTATTACTATGGAGGGGGCACAGAGGTCTTTATTACTATGGAGGGGCACAGAGGACTTTATTACTATGGAGGGGCACAGAGGTCTTTATTACTATGGAGGGGGCACAGAGGACTTTATTAGTATGACAGGGGCACAGAGGTCTTTATTACTATGGAGGGGGCACAGAGGACTTTATTACTATGGAGGGGGCACAGAGGTCTTTATTACTATGGAGAGGGCACAGAGGACTTTATTACTATGGAGAGGGCACAGAGGACTTTATTACTATGGAGGGGCACAGAGGTCTTTATTACTATGGAGGGGGCACAGAGGTCTTTATTACTATGGAGGGGGCACAGAGGTCTTTATTACTATGGAGGGGGCACAGAGGTCTTTATTACTATGGAGGGGGCACAGAGGACTTTATTACTATGGAGGGGGCACAGAGGTCTTTATTACTATGGATGGGGCACAGAGGTCTTTATTACTATGGAGGGGGCACAGAGGACTTTATTACTATGGAGGGGGCACAGAGGTCTTTATTACTATGGAGGGGGCACAGAGGTCTTTATTACTATGGAGGGGGCACAGAGGTCTTTATTACTATGGAGGGGGCACAGAGGTCTTTATTACTATGGAGGGGACACAGAGGTCTTTATTACTATGGAGGGGGCACAGAGGTCTTTATTACTATGGAGGGGGCACAGAGGACTTTATTACTATGGAGGGGCACAGAGGTCTTTATTACTATGGAGGGGGCACAGAGGACTTTATTACTATGGAGGGGGCACAGAGGTCTTTATTACTATGGAGAGGGCACAGAGGACTTTATTACTATGGAGAGGGCACAGAGGACTTTATTACTATGGAGGGGGCACAGAGGACTGTATTACTATGGAGGGGGCACAGAGGGCTTTATTACTATGGAGGGGGCACAGAGGTCTTTATTACTATGGAGGGGACACAGAGGACTTTATTACTATAGAGGGGGCACAGAGGTCTTTATTACTATGGAGGGGGCACAGAGGTCTCTATTACTATGGAGGGGGCACAGAGGTCTTCATTACTATGGAGGGGCACAGAGGACTGTATTACTATGGAGGGGGCACAGAGGACTGTATTACTATGGAGGGGGCACAGAGGACTGTATTACTATGGAGGGGGCACAGAGGACTGTATTACTATGGAGGGGGCACAGAGGGCTTCATTACTATGGAGGGGGCACAGAGGACTTTATTACTATGGAGGGGGCACAGAGGACTTTGTTAGTATGACAGGGGCACAGAGGTCTTTATTACTATGGAGGGGGCACAGAGGACTTTATTACTATGGAGAGGGCACAGAGGACTTTATTACTATGGAGGGGTCACAGAGGGCATTATTACTATGGAGGGGGCACAGATGGCTTTATTACTATGGAAGGGGCACAGAGGGCTTTATTACTATGGAGGGGGCACAGAGGGCTTTATTACTATGGAGGGGGCACAGAGGTCTTTATTACTATGGAGGGGGCACAGAGGACTGTATTACTATGGAGGGGCATAGAGGGCTTTATTACTATGGAGGGGCACAGAGGGCTTTATTACTATGGAGGGGTCACAGAGGACTTTATTACTATGGAGGGGGCACAGAGGTCTTTATTACTATGGAGGGGGTATAGAGGTCTTTATTACTAAGGAGGGGCACAGAGGTCTTTATTACTATGGAGGGGGCACAGAGGGCTTTATTACTATGGAGGGGTGGCTTTATTACTATGGAGGGGGCACAGAGGTCTTTATTACTATGGAGAAAGTACAGAGGTCTTTATTACTATGGAGGGGGCACAGAGGACTTTAATACTATGGAGGGGCATAGAGGAATTTATTACTATAGAGGAGGCACAGAGGTCTTTATTACTATGGAGGGGGCACAGAGGGATTTATTACTATGGAGGGGGCACAGAGGGCTTTTTTACTATGGAGGGGGCACAGAGGTATTTATTACTATGGAGGGGGCACAGAGTACTTTATTACTATGGAGGGGGCACAGAGTACTTTATTACTATGGAGGGGGCACAGAGGACGTTATTACTATGGAGGGGACACAGAGGTCTTTATTATTATGGAGGGGGCACAGAGGACTTTATTACTATGGAGGGGGCACAGAGGACTTTATTACTATGGAGGGGGCACAGAGGACTTTATTACTATGGAGGGGACACAGAGGTCTTTATTACTATGGAGGGGGCACAGAGTACTTTATTACTATGGAGGGGCATAGAGAACTTTATTACTATGGAGGGGGCACAGAGGACTTTATTACTATGGAGGGGGCACCGAGGTCTTTATTACTATGGAGGGGGCACAGAGGTCTTTATTACTATGGAGGGGGCACAGAGGACTTTATTACTATGGAGGGGGCACAGAGGTCTTTATTACTATGGAGGGGGCACAGAGTACTTTATTACTATGGAGGGGGCATAGAGGACTTTATTACTATGGAGGGGGCACAGAGGGCTTTATTACTATGGAGGGGGCACAGAGGGCTTTATTTCTATAGATGGGGCACAGAGGAATTTATTACTATGGAGGGGGCACAGAGGGCTTTATTACTATGGAGGGGCACAGAGGACTTTATAACTATGGAGGGGGCACAAAGGGCTTTATTACTATGGAGGGGGCACAGAGGGCTTTATTACTATGGAGGGGGCACAGAGGTCTTTATTACTATGGAGGGAGCACAGAGGTCTTTATTACTATGTAGGGGGCACATAGGTCTTTATTACTATGGAGGGGGCACAGAGGACTATTACTATGGAGGGGGCACAGAGGTCTTTATTACTATGGAGGGGGCACAGAGGGCTTTATTACTATGGAAGGGGACAGAGGGCTTTATTACTATGGAGGGGGCACAGAGGGCTTTATTACTATGGAGGGGGCACAGAGGGCTTTATTACTATGGAGGGGGACAGAGGGCTTTATTACTATAGAGGGGGCACAGAGGTCTTTATTACTATGGAGGGACACAGAGGACTTTATTACTATAGAGGGGGCACAGAGGTCTTTATTACTATGGAGGGGGCACAGAGGACTTTATTACTATGGAGGGGGCACAGAGGTCTTTATTACTATGGATGGGGCACAGAGGGCTTTATTACTATGGAGGGAGCACAGAGGTCTTTATTACTATGGAGGGGGACAGAGGACTATTACTATGGAGGGGCACAGAGGACTGTATTACTATGGAGGGGGCACAGAGGACTTTATTACTATGGAGGGGGCACAGAGGTCTCTATTACTATGGAGGGGGCACAGAGGACTTTATTAGTATGACAGGGGCACAGAGGTCTTTATTACTATGGAGGGGACACAGAGGACTTTATTACTATAGAGGGGGCACAGAGGTCTTTATTACTATGGAGGGGACACAGAGGACTTTATTACTATAGAGGGGGCACAGAGGTCTTTATTACTATGGAGGGGCACAGAGGACTTTATTACTATGGAGGGGGCACAGAGGTCTTTATTACTATGGATGGGGCACAGAGGTCTTTATTACTATGGAGGGAGCACAGAGGTCTTTATTACTATGGAGGGGGACAGAGGACTATTACTATGGAGGGGGCACAGAGGACTGTATTACTATGGAGGGGGCACAGAGGACTTTATTACTATGGAGGGGGCACTGAGGACATTATTACTATGGAGGGGGCACAGAAGACTTTATTACTATGGAGGGGGCACAGAGGTCTTTATTATTATGGAGGGGGCACAGAGGACTTTATTACTATGGAGGGGACACAGAGGACTTTATTACTATGGAGGGGACACAGAGGACTTTATTACCATAGAGGGGGCACAGAGGTCTTTATTACTATGGAGGGGGCACAGAGGTCTCTATTACTATGGAGGGGGCACAGAGGACTTTATTACTATGGAGGGGGCACAGAGGACTTTATTACTATGGAGGGGCACAGAGTTCTTTATTACTATGGAGGGGGCACAGAGGTCTTTATTACTATGGAGGGGACACAGAGGTCTTTATTACTATGCAGGGGCACAGAGGTCTTTATTACTATGGAGGGGACACAGAGGACTTTATTACCATAGAGGGGGCACAGAGGTCTTTATTACTATGGAGGGGGCACAGAGGTCTCTATTACTATGGAGGGGGCACAGAGGACTTTATTACTATGGAGGGGGCACAGAGGACTTTATTACTATGGAGGGGGCACAGAGTTCTTTATTACTATGGAGGGGGCACAGAGGTCTTTATTACTATGGAGGGGACACAGAGGTCTTTATTACTATGAAGGGGGCACAGAGGTCTTTATTACTATGGAGGGGACACAGAGGTCTTTATTACTATGGAGGGGGCACAGAGGTCTTTATTACTATGGAGGGGGCACAGAGGACTTTATTACTATGGAGGGGGCACAGAGGTCTCTATTACTATGGAGGGGGCACAGAGGTCTTTATTAGTATGACAGGTGCACAGAGGTCTTTATTACTATGGAGGGGGCACAGAGGACTTTATTACTATGGAGGGGGCACATAGGTCTTTATTACTATGGAGAGGGCACAGAGGACTTTATTACTATGGAGAGGGCACAGAGGACTTTATTACTATGGAGGGGGCACAGAGGACTGTATTACTATGGAGGGGGCACAGAGGTCTTTATTACTATGGAGGGGGCACAGAGGACTTTATTACTATGGAGGGGGCACAGAGGGCTTTATTACTATGGAGGGGGCACAGAGGACTTTATTACTATGGAGGGGGCACAGAGGTCTCTATTACTATGGAGGGGGCACAGAGGACTTTATTACTATGGAGGGGGCACAGAGGGCTTTATTACTATGGAGGGGGCACAGAGGACTTTATTACTATGGAGGGGGCACAGAGGACTGTATTACTATGGAGGGGGCACAGAGGGCTTTATTACTATGGAGGGGGCACAGAGGACTTTATTACTATGGAGGGGGCACAGAGGACTTTATTACTATGGAGGGGGCACAGAGGGCTTTATTACTATGGAGGGGGCACAGAGGTCTTTATTACTATGGAGGGGGCACAGAGGACTTTATTACTATGGATGGGGCACAGAGGTCTTTATTACTATGGAGGGGGCACAGAGGTCTTTATTACTATGGAGGGGACACAGAGGTCTTTATTACTATGGAGGGGGCACAGAGGTCTTTATTACTATGGAGGGGGCACAGAGGACTTTATTACTATGGAGGGGGCACAGAGGTCTCTATTACTATGGAGGGTGCACAGAGGACTTTATTAGTATGACAGGGGCACAGAGGTCTTTATTACTATAGAGGGGGCACAGAGGACTTTATTACTATGGAGGGGGCACAGAGGTCTTTATTACTATGGAGAGGGCACAGAGGACTTTATTACTATGGTGGGGGCACAGAGGGCTTTATTACTATGGAGGGGGCACAGAGGACTTTATTACTATGGAGGAGGCACAGAGTTCTTTATTACTATGGAGGGGGCACAGAGGGCTTTATTACTATGGAGGGGGCACAGAGGACTTTATTACTATGGAGGGGGCACAGAGGACTTTATTACTATGGAGGGGGCACAGAGGTCTTTATTACTATGGAGGGGGCACAGAGGTCTTTATTACTATGGAGGGGCACAGAGGACTTTATTACTATGGAGGGGGCACAGAGGTCTTTATTACTATGGAGGGGGCACAGAGGACTTTATTACTATGGAGGGAGCACAGAGGTCTCTATTACTATGGAGGGGGCACAGAGGACTTTATTAGTATGGAGGGGGCACAGAGGTCTTTATTACTATGGAGGGGGCACAGAGGACTTTATTACTATGGAGGGGGCACAGAGGTCTTTATTACTATGGAGGGGGCACAGAGGAATTTATTACTATGGAGAGGGCACAGAGGACTTTATTACTATGGAGGGGTCACAGAGGGCGTTATTACTATGGAGGGGGCACAGATTGCTTTATTACTATGGAAGGGGCACAGAGGACTTTATTACTATGGAGGGGGCACAGAGGGCTTTATTACTATGGAGGGGGCACAGAGGGCTTTATTACTATGGAGGGGGCACAGAGTTCTTTATTACTATGGAGGGGGCACAGAGGACTTTATTACTATGGAGTGGGCACAGAGGGCTTTATTACTATGGAGGGGGCACAGAGGACTTTATTACTATGGAGGGGGCACAGAGGGCTTTATTACTAAGGAGGGGGCACAGAGGGCTTTATTACTATGGAGGGGGCACAGAGTTCATTATTACTATGGAGGGGGCACAGAGGTCTTTATTACTATGGAGGGGGCACAGAGGACTTTATTACTATGGAGGGGCACAGAGGACTTTATTACTATGGAGGGGGCACAGAGGACTTTATTACTATGGTAGGGGGCACAGAGGACTTTATTACTATGGAGGGGGCACAGAGGACTTTATTACTATGGAGGGGGCACAGAGGACTTTATTACTATGGAGGGGCACAGAGGACTTTATTACTATGGAGGGGGCACAGAGGGCTTTATTACTATGGAGGGGGCACAGAGGACTTTATTACTATGGAGGGGGCACAGAGGACTTTATTACTATGGAGGGGGCACAGAGGGCTTTATTACTATGGAGGGGGCACAGAGGTCTTTATTACTATGGAGGGGCACAGAGGACTTTATTACTATGGAGGGGCACAGAGGTCTTTATTACTATGGAGGGGGCACAGAGGACTTTATTACTATGGAGGGGGCACAGAGGTCTTTATTACTATGGAGGGGGCACAGAGGTCTTTATTACTATGGAGGGGGCACAGAGGTCTTTATTACTATGGAGGGGACACAGAGGACTTTATTACTATGGAGGGGGCACAGAGGTCTTTATTACTATGGAGGGG
>JAKVIS010000642.1:0-58378 GCA_033119425.1 Bufotes viridis | reverse complement strand
CATCTACTGGGGGCTTTATGACGCGGTCCGTCTGGCTCCTAACTTTTTTAGCTGGCTCCTAGATTCCAAGGAAATTTGTCAAGCCCTGCAATACCATATATATGGTGGCTGTCAGGGACATAACTAGTAATGTTGGGCCCCGTAGAGTGCCTCGTGAAACCACAGCTCTCAACATGTACTGGACGACGGTAAGGGCATGGAGGAGTTGTAGTTATGGTTATTGGACCCTGGTGGAGACCCTGTAGAAGATGTCCGACACATTCAGTCACATTCACCTTTACATCACACGTTGCTCAGGATCTACTTAATGGATTCTCCTCCGATCATCTTGGTTGGAGTGCTATCACCCCCATCAGATATACTTAGACTTTATTGTTGGATTAGTCGCTGAGTAATCTCCCCTACTTCTATAAAGTAATGGAGGCGCTGTCCACTCTCCGACCAGGACGTGGGGCCGGCAGATAACATCCTCCATCACAATCCTACTAATCTTATCTATGTATAAGCGCAGATTAAATAATTGTTGTCCGATCAGAATACAGACTGCTGTAATAAGCAGCCCCTCTCAGCAGTCTGGGGTCGCACGCTCCCATGATGTACAGGCACTTTTTTTTACGATTTATCCAGTGCATCTAATAACAGGAATAAAGCTAAAAGTCTTTATGACAAGTCAGCCCCTATGCAGAGCTATGTGTTTCCATGGCAACAGGATACAAACAAACCCTGTGTCCGCTCATCCCACAGCCACCAGTGACTTCTTGAGTAGAGGAGACTTTACAATCAAGTATCCATAGTCGGCAACAATGTATCGACAGCATCATAAAAACAATGGTCCATATATCATTACACATCATGTGTCCAGAACTCCATAGAAAATCAGCAGAAGACGAAAAAGAGGAATCAATGTAATAACACAAACATAGTCTCCAGCACAAACAATATATGAAGGACCCCCCAATAATACTTCAATAGACTCCGATTATAAACGTAGATTATAGTGAATCCTGACCTTATAATAGATGAAACAATGTATCAAGAGTTTATAATAGATGATACAATGTATCTAGAGCATATAATAGATGATACAATGTATCTAGAGCTTATAACAGATGAAACAATGTATCCAGAGCTTATAATAGATGATGCAATGTATCCA
Source organism: Bufotes viridis (assembly GCA_033119425.1). NCBI lineage: Eukaryota > Metazoa > Chordata > Amphibia > Anura > Bufonidae > Bufotes > Bufotes viridis. The sequence continues at coordinate 57,222 of JAKVIS010000642.1, read as the reverse complement.
GAGCTTATAATAGATGATTCAATGTATCCACAGCATATAATAGATGATACAATGTATCCAGAGTATATAATAGATGAAACAATGTATCCAGAGCTTATAATAGATGATACAATGTATCCAGAGCTTATCATAGATGATACAATGTATCCAGAGCTTATCATTAGATGATACAATGTATCCAGAGCATATACTAGATGAAACAATGTATCAGTCTCTGTACTACACGAGTCTTCCCAGCTGATAACTTCTCTCTCTGAAGATACATCAGATGATACAATGTATCCATATGGTATACCTTATAGTAGATGATACAATGTATCCAGAACATATAATAGATGATACAATGTATCCAGAGCATATAATATATGATACAATGTATCCAAAGCATATAATAGCTGAAACAATGTATCCAGAGCTTATAATAGATGAAACAATGTATCCAGAACATATAATAGATGATACAATGTATCCAGAGCATATAATAGATGATACAATGTATCCAGAGCTTATAATAGATGAAACAATGTATCCAGAACATATAATAGATGATATAATGTATCCAGAGCATATAATATATGATACAATGTATCCAAAGCATATAATAGATGAAACAATGTATCCAGAGCTTATAATAGATGATACCCTGCATCCAGAGCATATAATAGATGAAACAATGTATCAGTCTCTGTACTACACGAGTCTTCCCAGCTGATAACTTCTCTCTCTGAAGATACATCAGATGATACAATGTACCCAGAACATATAATAGATGATACAATGTATCCAGAACATATAATAGATGATACAATGTATCCAGAACATATAATAGATGATACAATATATCCAGAGCATATAATAGATGAAACAATGTATCCAGAACGTATAATAGATGATACAATGTATCCATAGCTTATAATAGATGAAACAATGTATCCAGAACGTATAATAGATGATACAATGTATCCAGATCTTATAATAGATGAAACAATGTATCCAGAACATATAATAGATGAAACAATGTATCAGTCTCTGTACTACCCGTGTCTCCCCAGCTGATAACTTCTCTCTCAGAAGATACATCCGATGATACAATGTATCCAGTGAGAGGAGAGTGTCGGGGGTCTCTAGGGTCTCTTAGCCCCTGGACTGTCTCACCTTAGACTTCTCCGCTGTTTTATCCGGCCAGAAGCTCCATGCTGTCCCTCTCCTGTACTGTCCCAGCTCCTGGGCCCCGGGGTCTCCTCTCCAGTCCCTGAGGCTTCCGTCCAGGCGCAGACTTTCGGGGTCCCTGCAGGAGTCGCTGGGGCCCGGGAAGCTGTTGCTGCTCTGGCAGTGTGCGGGGCTGGGGGCTCCTTCCTGTAAGGGGCGGAGGGGGCTGCGAGTAACACCGAGCTGACCCCTTCCCTGCGCTGACTCACTGCACATTCCTCTCCTCCCAGCCTGACAACCCAGAACTCTCCAAGTGTTACTGGTGTCAGTGTCACTCACAAACCGTGCAGTGTGCAAGGAGAGAACACAACAGTGTGGGCACAAGTCTACAGCTGACCAGTGTGCACCTCACTGTACACAACTATATACCTGACCAGTGTGCACCTCACTGTACACAACCATATACCTGACCAGTGTGCACCTCACTGTACACACCTATATACCTGACCAGTGTGCACCTCACTGTACACAACTATATACCTGACCAGTGTGCAACACACCTCACTGTACACAACTATATACCTGACCAGTGTGCAACACACCTCACTGTACACAACCATATACCTGACCAGTGAGCAACACACCTCACTGTACACACCTATATACCTGACCAGTGTGCACCTCACTGTGACCAGTGTGCACCTCACTGTACACCTATATACTGACCAGTGTGCACCTCACTGTACACACCTATATACCTGACCAGTGTGCACCTCACTGTACACACCTATATACTCTGACCAGTGTGCACCTCACTGTACACAACCATATACCTGACCAGTGTGCACCTCACTGTACACACCTATATACCTGACCAGTGTGCAACACACCTCACTGTACACAACCATATACCTGACCAGTGTGCACCTCACTGTACACAACCATATACCTGACCAGTGTGCAACACACCTCACTGTACACAACCATATACCTGACCAGTGTGCAACACACCTCACTGTACACAACCATATACCTGACCAGTGTGCAACACACCTCACTGTACACAACCATATACCTGACCAGTGTGCACCTCACTGTACACAACCATATACCTGACCACCAGTGTGCAACACACCTCACTGTACACAACCATATACCTGACCAGTGTGCACCTCACTGTACACAACCATATACCTGACCAGTGTGCACCTCACTGTACACAACCATATACCTGACCAGTGTGCAACACACCTCACTGTACACAACCATATACCTGACCAGTGTGCAACACACCTCACTGTACACAACCATATACCTGACCAGTGTGCAACACACCTCACTGTACACAACCATATACCTGACCAGTGTGCACCTCACTGTACACAACCATATACCTGACCAGTGTGCACCTCACTGTACACAACCATATACCTGACCAGTGTGCACCTCACTGTACACACCTATATACCTGACCAGTGTGCACCTCACTGTACACACCTATATACCTGACCAGTGTGCACCTCACTGTACACAACCATATACCTGACCAGTGTGCACCTCACTGTACACAACCATATACCTGACGAGTGTGCAACACACCTCACTGTACACAACTATATACCTGACCAGTGTGCAACACACCTCACTGTACACAACCATATACCTGACCAGTGTGCAACACACCTCACTGTACACAACCATATACCTGACCAGTGTGCAACACACCTCACTGTACACAACCATATACCTGACCAGTGTGCACCTCAGTGTACACAACTATATACCTGACCAGTGTGCAACACACCTCACGGTACACAACCAGATACCTGACCAGTGTGAAACACACCTCACTGTGCACACCTATATACCTGACCAGTGTGCACCTCACTGTACACAACCAGATACCTGACCAATGTGAAACACACCTCACTGTACACACCTATATACCTGACCAGTGTGGAACACACCTCACTGTACACACCTATATACCTGACCAGTGTGCAACACACCTCACTGTACACAACCATATACCTGACCAGTGTGCACCTCACTGTACACAACCAGATACCTGACCAGTGTGAAACACACCTCACTGTACACAACTATATACCTGACCAGTGTGCACCTCACTGTACATAACTATATACCTGACCAGTGTGCAACACACCTCACTGTGCACACCTATATACCTGACCAGTGTGCACCTCACTGTACATAACTAAATACCTGACCAGTGTGCAACACACCTCACTGTACCCAACTATATACCTGACCAGTGTACAACACACCTGACTGTACACACCTATATTCCTGACCAGTGTGCACCTCACTGTACACAACTATATACCTGCCCAGTGTGTAACACACCATACTGTACACACCTATATACCTGACCAGTGTGAATCTCACTGTACACAACCATATACCTGACCAGTGTGCACCTCACTGTACACGACTATATACCTGACCAGTGTGCAACACACCTCACTGTACACAACTAAATACCTGACCAGTGTGCAACACACCTCACTGTACCCAACTATATACCTGACCAGTGTACAACACACCTGACTGTACACACCTATATTCCTGACCAGTGTGCACCTCACTGTACACAACTATATACCTGCCCAGTGTGCAACACACCTCACTGTACCCAACTATATACCTGACCAGTGTACAACACACCTGACTGTACACACCTATATTCCTGACCAGTGTGCACCTCACTGTACACAACTATATACCTGCCCAGTGTGTAACACACCATACTGTACACACCTATATACATGACCAGTGTGCAACACACCTCACTGTACACAACCATATACCTGACCAGTGTGTACCTCACTGTACATAACTATATACCTGCCCAATGTGCAACACACCTCACTGTACACACCCATATACCTGACCAGTGTGCAACACACCTCACTGTACACAACTATATTCCTGCCCAGTGTGTAACACAACTCACTGTACACACCTATATACCTGACCAGTGTGTAACACACCTCACTGTACACAACCATATACCTGACCAGTGTGCAACACACCTCACTGTACCCAACTATATACCTGACCAGTGTGCAACCCACCTGACTGTACACACCAATATACCTGACCAGGGTACACCTCACTGTACACAACTATATACCTGCCCAGTGTGTAACACACCATACTGTACACACCTATATACATGACCAGTGTGCAACACACCTCACTGTACACACTCATATACCTGACCAGTGTGTACCTCACTGTACATAACTATATACCTGCCCAATGTGCAACACACCTCACTGTACACACCCATATACCTGACCAGTGTGCAACACACCTCACTGTACACAACTATATTCCTGCCCAGTGTGTAACACAACTCACTGTACACACCTATATACCTGACCAGTGTGTAACACACCTCACTGTACACAACTATATACCTGACCAGTGTGCAACACACCTCACTGTACCCAACTATATACCTGACCAGTGTGCAACCCACCTGACTGTACACACCAATATACCTGACCAGGGTACACCTCACTGTACACAACTATATACCTGCCCAGTGTGTAACACACCATACTGTACACACCTATATACATGACCAGTGTGCAACACACCTCACTGTACACACTCATATACCTGACCAGTGTGTACCTCACTGTACACAACCAGATACCTGCCCAATGTGCAACACACCTCACTGTACAGAACTATTTACCTGACCAGTGTGCACCTTACTGTACATAACTATATGCGTGACCAGTGAGTAACACACCTCATACATCACTGTACACATCTGTATACCTGACCAGTGTGTAACACATCACTTTACACATCTGTATACATGACCAGTGTGTAACACACATCACTGTATACATCTGTATACCTGACCAGTGTGTAACACACATCACTGTACACATCTGTATACCTGACCAGTGTATAACACACCTCACTGTACACATCGGTATAGCTGACCAGTGTGTAACACACCTCATACATCACTGTACACATCTGTATACCTGAGCAGTGTACAACACACCTCACACATCACTGTACACATCTGTGTACCCAAGCAGTGTGTAACACACCTCATACATCACTGTACACATCTGTATACACTGAGCAGTGTATAACACACCTCATACATCACTGTAAGCATCTGTATACCTGACCAGTGTGTAACACACCTTACACATCACTGTACACATCTGTATACCTGACCAGTGTGTAACACACCTTACACATCACTGTACACATCTGTATACCTGACTAGTGTATAACCTGACCAGTGGTCAGGTATACAGATGTGTACAGTGATGTATGAGTGTGTTATACACTGGTCAGCTATACAGATGTACACAGTGAGTGTGTAATACACTGGTCAAGTATATAGATGTGTACAGTGATGTGTAAGGTGTGTTACACACTGGTTAGGTATAAAGATGTGCACTATGATGTGTGAGGTGCGTTACACACTGGTCAGGTATACAGATGTGTACAGTGATGTATGAGGTGTGTTACACACTGGTCAGGTATACAGATGTGTACAGTGATGTATGAGTGTGTTATACACTGGTCCGGTATACAGATGTGTACAGTAAGTGTGAGGTGTGTTACACACTGCTCAGGTATACAGATGTGCACTAAGATAAGTGAGGTGTGTTAAACACTGGTTAGGTATACAGATGTGTACTATGATGTGTGAGGTGCGTTACACACTCGTCAGGTATACAGATGTGCACAGTGATGTGTGAGGTGTTTACACACTCGTCAGCTGTACAGATGTGTACAGTGATGTATGAGGTGTGTTACCTGTATACCTGACCAGTGTGTAACACACCTCACACTTCACTGGTTTGGTGCAGCATACAATGATGTGTAAGGTGTGTTACACACTGGTCAGGTATACAGATGTGTACAGTGATGTGTGAGGTGTGTTACACACTGGTCAGGTATACAGATGTGTACAGTGATGTGTAGGTGTGTTACACACTGGTCAGGTATACAGATGTGTACAGTGATGTATGAGGTGTGTTACACACTGGTCAGGTATACAGATGTGTACAGTGATGTGTGAGGTGTGTTACACACTGGTCAGGTATACAGATGTGTACAGTGATGTGTGAGGTGTGTTACACACTGGTCAGGTATACAGATGTGTACAGTGATGTATGAGGTGTGTTACACACTGGTCAGGTATACAGATGTGTACAGTGATGTGTAAGGTGTGTTACACACTGGTTAGGTATAAAGATGTGCACTATGATGTGCGAGGTGCGTTACACACTGGTCAGGTATACAGATGTGCACAGTGATGTAAGAGGTGTGTTACACACTGGTCAGGTATACCTATGTGTACAGTGATGTGTGTTACCTGTATACCTGACCAGTGTGTAACACACCTCACACTTCACTGGTCTGGTGCAGCATAAAACCATATAGTATTCAATGGAAACAATTGAATCCTATGGTGATGGATTCCGTTGTATGCTATCTGTCGGAGGCTCCCGTATAATGAATACATAATGTATATACATTAAACGTGGAAGAAAGGCGTGGTGTGAACACAGCCTTAGGATGGTATGACTGTATGTCTGCATTTTTACATCATATAGACTCATTGATGATTGGTCTGTGATAAGCTGTGTTAGTATGGCGCCATCCTGGGTCACTTAGTTCCTGTTCTTCTCAGGGATCTCAAGTCTCCCGGACGTTCAGGGAGTCTCCCGCTATTAGATAACGGATCCCTGACGCCCGCATGAGAAAAATATATACCGGAAAGGTTTACTCGCAGTAAACCTTTCCGGCACCCTGTAGCAGTGTAGTGATGTCGCGAACATAAAATTTTCCGTTCGCAAGCGGCGAACGCGAACTTCCGAAAATGTTCGCAAACCGAGCGAACCGCCATAGACTTCAATAGGCAGGCGAATAGACAGGGACTCTTTCTGGCCACAGTAGTGATGGAAAAGTTGTTTCAAGGGGACCAACACCTGGACTGTGGCATGCCGGAGGGGGATCCATGGCAAAACTCCCATGGAAAATTACGTAGTGGACGCAGAGTCGGGTTTTAATCCATAAAGGGCATAAATCACCTAACATTCCTAAATTGTTTTGAATAACGTGCTTTAAAACATCCAGTGTGTGTATACGATCAGGTATGATGTTGTATCGATCAGGTAGTGTAAGGGTTACGCCCGCTTCACAGACATTGACAGACCAAACTCTTACAGACCAATCTCCCCGTTTAGCGCACCGCAAACAACCGCAAACAGTCCATTTGCACAAGGTTGGATACCAAGCTAGCCATGTCCCGTTCCTTGTCCTCACTGACGTCATTGAAGGTCTCTTCCTCGCGCAATGTACTGTGCCACCCTATATGAGTGATGTGTTCAGTAATCAGTAGTACTATTCTTATCAGTTTAATCCTGTTACGTCCCCTATCAGGGGACGTGTATCGAATAGATTTTAGGAACCGGGAGATGGAAAAAGAAGCTTGGTCGGTCCTCTTACTCCCAAATTGGGGCACTGCGCGTGCGCCCGTGCAAGTACTGTGCAACCCTATATTAGTGGTGTGTTAGGTAGTACTATTCTTATCAGTTTAATCCCTGTTATGTCCCCTATCAGCACTGGCAGTGGGCACACTACAGTCAGTGGAAGTCGGCCTGACACACACTGGCAGGCAACTAACCTTAGATTAAAGTGTAAAAATTAAATGCCTTTTTTATGCAAAGTCCTGTACCACCCGGTATGAGTGGTGGGCACTGGCAGTGGGCACACTACAGTCAGTGGAAGTGGACTTGACACACACTGGCAGCAGGCAAGCAACTGAAATTAGATTAAAGTGTAAAAATGAAATGCCTTTTTTATGCAAAGTCCTGTGCCACCCGGTATCAGTGGGATGGCACTGGCAGTGAGCACACTACAGTCAGTGGAAGTCGGCCTGACACACACTGGCAGCAGGCAGGCAACAAAATTAGATTAAAGTGTAAAAATGAAATGCCTTTTTTGATGCAAAGTCCTGTGCCACCCGGTATGGAGTGGTGGGCACTGGCAATGGGCACACTACAGTCTGTGGGCCTGCAGCTCCGCATACCGGGCAGGCAACTGCAACATATATATGGAGAAAAATAAATTAAAGCAGACTAATGTAGAAGCCCTAAAAAGGGCTTTTTGGGGTGCTGTGACGCTGTCCTTACAGCAGAAGAGTCTGTGGCCACAGAACACTGGCCTAGCTAACGCTTTCCCTATGAATTCAGCAGCAGCTGCAGTCTCCCTGCTCTCACTAACATGCAGCTTCAGACTGAATCTAAAATGGCTGCCCTTTTTATAGTAGGTGGTAAGGTGTGGGAGGGAGGGTTCTGATTGGCTGGAATGTGTCTGCTGACTGTGAGGTACAGGGTCAAAGTTTGCTCAATGATGATGTATAGGGGCGGACCGAACATCGCATATGTTCGCCCGCCGCGGCGAACGCGAACAAGCTATGTTCGCCAGGAACTGTTCGCCGGTGAATAGTTCGGGACATCTCTATAGCAGTGTCCCCTTCTCGGCCGGTCCTCTGACTTCTCGAGAACTTTGACTGGTGACGTCACGTCCTATGACTTGCCAGTGGGGGCTTTAGCCCACCTGCAGCTACTGCGCGTGCGCCAGCCTTACTCGAACTACCACCACTGCATCACATGCAACCGTCAGAAGCCTCGAGTCCCCTCATTGCGCCGTCACCCAGGCATAGTAGAAAGTTCTTTTTGGTCATACATTATATAATGTTTCACTATGTTCCCATATATGTTTTTGTTCATGTTATACTTGCCTTTGTTCTGCATCAGCGCAGTAACTTTAAGTTTGGAAAATGTAATTAAATGTTCGTAAAAAAAAAAAAGAAAACCTCCCTGAAATGAGTTTTCGCAGGCCGGGATGTCGGTCTTCTGAAGTGTAGTCTCTCAGTCCTTGGCCTTGTATAGTTTGGTAGCTCAGGTACTGTTGTTGTGCAGTGTGAGGTCTTAGTTTTCGGAGTTTGTTATATAGTAGTTCCTTGCATCCAGTGGTTTGGAGGCAGAATTCTAGAAAACTCGTTGCCCTCTGTCAAGAGCGGATTACCTAACTCGGGCCCCTCCCGCCATTTTAGTTTAAAAAAATTTGTATGAAGAAGTTGCGGTGCTTCGTGAGCGGCACGGTCTCTTCCTCGGCCATACGACCAGGGCCGGTGCTATAATAAGGCAGACCAAGCGGCTGCCTTAGGGCGCATAGACGGGCGCCAAAATGAACTTTTTTTTTTTAAATCACTTTCGTGATGTGATCAGGGCGCCAAAATGTAGCTTCGCTCTGCATACGACGTCACATTCATTGTTCACATGGCCGAGGTGCAGCTCTGTCCCATCTGAGTGATTGGGTCTGAGCTGCAATACCAAGCGCAGTGCTATCACATGGACATCGCTGTGCTTGGTGAGGAGCAAAGAGGCTGCGGCGCTCACTGGAACATCGCGGTCAGATCAAACAGCGGATTGGCGGGGGCCAGGAGTCGGACCCCACCATCTCATAGCTCTCTGAGTACAGATGTCATAGATGTACCTGCAGTCCCATGTAACACCCCACATAACACAGTGAACTATTGTATTATGTGGGGTGTTACATAAGACTGCAGGGAACATCTACTACGTTATCTGCACACAGAAAGTTATCACTGTTATCTGGGCTGTGACATAGGACTGCAGGGAACATCTACTACGTTATCTGCACACAGAAAGTTATCACTGTTATCTGGGCTGTGACATAGGACTGCAGGGGACAAATTAAAATTTTAGTTGCAGAATTTAAAATACATATGATTATAATAAAAAGATGTGGAGCAGAATACAGCCCCACATATCTCTTACATCCAGGGACATCTCCTGTCATGTAGACCTTCTCTTTCCTCTTCTCCTCCATTTGACCCAGACCGCCATGACAAATTCTATCAGCCGCATCTCGTCTCTACAAAGTTTGTTACACAGACACATTGGATTTCTCGATTTTTCTATCAACCTCCCATCCTGGGGTCCCGAAAATGTCACTCCTAATACTGTGGTCCCTAATGCCCTATGCCCTATGTTACTGCTGAAAACATAGTAAGTAGACATAATTGGAGTCATTTATCAAACTGGTGTAAAGTAGAACTGGCTTAGTTGCCCAGAGCAACCAATCAGATTCCACCTTTAATTTTGCAAAGAAGCTGTCAAAAATGAAAGGTGAGATCTGATTGGTTGCTATGGGCAACTAAGCCAGTTCTATTTACACCAGTTTGATAAACTATCCCAAAGATCCCTATAGTGTCTATGGCGATTATAACACCCCTAGAGTGCTCCCAGTATTAATATCATCCTATATTGGGCTCCAGGTAATAATGTCTGAATAGTGTCCGCAAAAAAATGTCCCCTAATAGGTCCTGTAATAGAAAGGCCCCTACAGTGCCTCCCCAATAGCAACGTCCCCTACACCACATAGTAATTTCCCACACTGCCCCCATATAGTAATCTCCCCACACTGCCCCATATAGTAATTCCCCCACACTGCCCCCATACAGTAATTTCCCCACACTGCCCCATATAGTAATTTCCCCCACACTGCCCCCATATAGTAATTTTCCCCACACTGCCCCCCATATAGTAATTTCCCCACACTGCCCCATATAGTAATTTCCAACACACTGCCCCATATAGTAATTTCCCCACACTGCCCCATATAGTAATTTCCCCACACTGCTCCCATATAGTAATTTCCCCACACTGCCCCATATAGTAATTTCCCCACACTGCCCCATATAGTAATTTCCACACTGCCCCATATAGTAATTTCCCACACTGCCCCCATATAGTAATTTCCCTACACTGCCCCATATAGTAATTTTCCCCACACTGCCACATATAGTAATTTCCCCACACTGCCCCATATAGTAATTTCCCCACACTGCCCCCGTATAGTAATTTCCCCCACACTGCTCCCGTATAGTAATTTCCCACACTGCCCCCATATAGTAATTTCCCCACACTGCTCCCCATATAGTAATTTCCCCACACTGCCCCCATATAGTAATTTCCCACACTGCCCCCATATAGTAATTTCCCCACACTGTCCCCATATAGTAATTTCCCCACACTGTCCCCATATAGTAATTTCCCACACTGCCCCCATATAGTAATTTCCACACTGCCCCCATATAGTAATTTCCCCACACTGCCCGATATAGTAATTTCCCCACACTGCCCCCATATAGTAATTTCCCACACTGCCCCCATATAGTAATTTCCCCACACTGCCCCCATATAGTAATTTCCCCACACTGCCCCTCATATAGTAATTTCCCACTCTGCCCCCATATAGTAATTTCCCCACACTGCCCCCATATAGTAATTTCCCCACACTGCCCCCATATAGTAATTTCCACACTGTCCCCATATAGTAATTTCCCACACTGCCCCCATATAGTAATTTCCCCACACTGCCCCCATATAGTAATTTCCCCACACTGCCCCATATAGTAATTTCCCCCACACTGCCCCCTATATAGTAATTTCCCCACACTGCCCCCATATAGTAATTTCCCCACACTGCCCCCATATAGTAATTTCCCCCACACTGCCTCCCATATAGTAATTTCCCCACACTGCCCCATATAGTAATTTCCACACACTGCCCCCATATAGTAATTTCCCCACACTGCCCCCATATAGTAATTTCCCCACACTGCCCCCATATAGTAATTTCCCCACACTGCCCCCCATATAGTAATTTCCCCACACTGCCCCCATACAGTAATTTTCCCCACACTGCCCCCATATAGTAATTTCCCCACACTGCCCCCATATAGTAATTTTCCCCACACTGCCCCCATATAGTAATTTCCACACTGCCCCCATATAGTAATTTCCCCACACTGCCCCCATATAGTAATTTCCCACACTGCCCCCATATAGTAATTTCCCCACACTGCCCTCATATAGTAATTTCCCCACACTGCCCCCATATAGTAATTTCCCCACACTGCCCCCATATAGTAATTCCCCCACACTGCCCCCATATAGTAATTTCCCCCACACTGCCCCCATATAGTAATTTCCCCACACTGCCTCCGTATAGTAATTTCCCCACACTGCCCATATAGTAATTTCCCCACACTGCCCCATATAGTAATTTCCCGCACACTGCCCCATATAGTAATTTCCCCACACTGCCCCCATATAGTAATTTCCCCACACTGCCCGATATAGTAATTTCCCCACACTGCCCCCATATAGTAATTTCCCCACACTGCTCCCATATAGTAATTTCCCCACACTGTCCCCATATAGTAATTTCCCCACACTGCCCCCATATAGTAATTTCCCCACACTGCCCCCATATAGTAATTTCCCCACACTGCCCGATATAGTAATTTCCCACACTGCCCCCATATAGTAATTTCCCCACACTGCCCCCATATAGTAATTTCCCCACACTGCCCCCATATAGTAATTTCCCACACTGCCCCCATATAGTAATTTCCCCACACTGCCCCCATATAGTAATTTCCCACACTGCCCCCATATAGTAATTTCCCCACACTGCCCGATATAGTAATTTCCCACACTGCCCCCATATAGTAATTTCCCCACACTGCTCCATATAGTAATTTCCCCCACACTGCCCCCATATAGTAATTTCCCCACACTGCCCCCATATAGTAATTTCCCCACACTGCCCCATATAGTAATTTCCCCACACTGCCCCCATATAGTAATTTCCCACACTGCCCCATATAGTAATTTCCCCACACTGCCCCATATAGTAATTTCCCCACACTGCCCCCATATAGTAATTTCCCCACACTGCCCCCATATAGTAATTTCCCCACACTGCCCCATATAGTAATTTCCACACACTGCCCCCATATAGTAATTTCCCCACACTGCCCCCATATAGTAATTTCCCCACACTGCCCCCATATAGTAATTTCCCACACTGCCCCCATATAGTAATTTTCCCCACACTGCCCCATATAGTAATTTCCCCACACTGCCCCCATATAGTAATTTCCACACTGCCCCCATATAGTAATTTCCCCACACTGCCCCCATATAGTAATTTCCCCACACTGCCCTCATATAGTAATTTCCCCACACTGCCCCCATATAGTAATTTCCCACACTGCCCCCATATAGTAATTTCCCACACTGCCCCCATATAGTAATTTCCCCACACTGTCCCCATATAGTAATTACCCCCACACTGCCCCCATATAGTAATTTCCCCACACTGCCCCATATAGTAGTTTCCCACACTGCCCCCATATAGTAATTTCCCCACACTGCCCCCATATAGTAATTTCCCCACACTGCCCCCATATAGTAATTTCCCCACACTGCCCCCATATAGTAATTTCCTCACACTGCCCCCATATAGTAATTTCCCCCACACTGTCCCCATATAGTAATTTCCCCACACTGTCCCCATATAGTACTTTCCCACACTGCCCCCATATAGTAATTTTCCCCACACTGCCCCCATATAGTAATTTCCCCACACTGCCCCCATATAGTAATTTCCTCACACTGCCACCATATAGTAATTTCCCCACACTGCCCCCATATAGTAATTTCCCACACTGCCCCCATATAGTAATTTCCCCACACTGCCCCCATATAGTAATTTCCCCACACTGCCCCCATATAGTAATTTCCCTACACTGCCCCCATATAGTAATTTCCTCCACACTGCCCCCATATAGTAATTTCCCCACACTGCCCCCATATAGTAATTTCCCCACACTGCCCCCATATAGTAATTTCCCCACACTGCCCCCATATAGTAATTTCCCACACTGCCCCCATATAGTAATTTCCTCACACTGCCACCATATAGTAATTTCCCCACACTGCCTCCATATAGTAATTTCCTCACACTGCCACCATATAGTAATTTCCCACACTGCCCCCATATAGTAATTTCCCACACTGCCCCCATATAGTAATTTCCTCACACTGCCCCCATATAGTAATTTCCCCACACTGCCCCCATATAGTAATTTTCCCCACACTGCCCCCATATAGTAATTTCCCCACACTGCCCCCATTAAGTAAATTGCCCCAAACTACCCCCATTAAAGATTTTGCCCCACACTGCCCCATTAAATAATTTGTCCCCACACTGCCCCCATTAAATAATTTGTCCCCACACTGCCCCCCATTAAATAATTTGTCCCCATGTAATCATTTGCCCCCATTGTCTCTGCAGTAATATGACCTCCTCTGCCCCCCAAAGTTGGCACACAAAAAATAAAAAACCCTAAGGGCTAATACTTACCTGTGTCCGTGATGGTATAGATCGTATAGAAATAAATCTATAGGGCAGCGGTTCAGTCCACTTCTGGTGGATACAGAATGATTTGGACACATAACATCTACACATAAGAATTCAAAAATTTAAATTTTTAAAAATTTTTACTTGGGGGCTGACAGATCCCCTACCCCGAGCCTCAGCTACCCTCATCCTCCATTATGCTAGCCCCTATTTATCTTCGGGTGCGTCTGAACTGTGTCATTGGCGTGATCCTACGTCACTGAGCTCCCCGCTCACCACCCTGTGCGGTCACTGGATTGTTGGGTCCTGTTATGTATTTTTCTGGTAGATCTGGGCGTCAAATTTCAAGCCTTTTGGTAAAGAGTCAAGATTCTGGAGAGGTCACGTCTTCATATTTCTTTTTGTTTCCAGTCTGCAGTTCTTGATTCATCTTTATTTTTGCTTTAAAACTTTTGGCTGACTTTATTCTAGTGGAAAAGCGGCCAAATTTCATCCAGATGTCGGTTGTTCAATTACAGGACCGGAGTGAATGGGAATATTAATATTGGACGGTTGAATGAGTCACGAGTGCGCTCCAAAACCGCATATTACAGAGGAGAGGAGCCCTTATGAAGACAAATAGTCCTCTGTTACTCTCACTTAACCCATCGCCTGCCGGGAGCCATATCGCATTCTACACAGTCCCCCAAAAACAGAACAAAATACAAAGCTTTTAGTTTTGTGACGGGAGGACTGAAAACGAATACATTAGTGCACATTTCCAAAACCTTTTACGGTAAGGATGACATTGAAATTTATGAACCCCTGACAAAGGGTTTTCTGAGATTTTTATACTGACGACCTATCTGATCGGTGGGGGTCCACGGCACCACGGCCTTCTCCATGCTTACCAAGCACAGCGCCGTACATTGTAGAGCGGAAGTGCTTGGTATTGCAGAGAAGTGAATTGGGCTGAGCTGCTTCCGATAAACATGCCGTCACTGGCCTAGGGAAGCAGAGAGAAGGCCCCGACACTCACAGGAGCGCCACTGCCTTCTCAAACAGTTGAGCGGTGGGGGTCCCGAGAGTCGCACTCCAACCGATCAGATACTGATCACCTATCCAGAGGATAGGTCATCAGTATAAGAATCTCACCATATACATCCTGTATTTCTTTTATTATAAAACATAATAACTCAATGTAACAAACATAATAATCATAAAATATCAAACACAACCAAACCGTAAATAAAACTAACACTGGTCCAGCCACTCACTCCAATATTAATACTATAATCCACACATATATACTCAACGTACACAATATTGTATTATAGGCATACACCTACTACACATATATACACCGACCCTACACCACAACATTATTTATTTACTTATTTATTTAATACTTTACATACACCACCCAGGACACCCACCATATTATATACATACACCCACCCTACACCAATTACAAAGAATCACAGAAAACTAACCAGTCCGGTTGCCGAATAAACCGCCTATACCATCACAACAATAATAAAATAATAACAATAACTATAATAATTTATTTTAATATAATTATACACACACAATATAAACTGATCTATATACGCTATATACGCCCACCAACTCCGTCCCCCCTACTAACCTGAGAGCTGGTCCCACTTCTCATGCTCGCAGTCCATTTCCATAGACTAGTGTCTCCAAGCCCACAAATCTACACAGTCCCAAAGTCCAGAAAGTCCTATAAACACACTCCTCCCCCTCGAGTCACCACTCCCCAAACCCCATATATACGCTACAATATAAACAGAATAAAAGTAAAACAATACATAAACAAAATACACAAGACCCCAACAAAGCCCAAGTTTGGTGCCTGCAAGCACTACATCCTAAATACTGACCAAAACAAAACAAAAATCTACCGTGTCAAGATCAGCCTACCACCAGGGAAGGGGATGATAAGACTAGGGCACCCGAAAGGAAAAGCCCTCCAGAGGCGAGAGGCCCTCCCTTCCCCTAGTCTGTTATATTCTAGAGAGCGCACCTTCACCAGGTCACCCAGAAGGTTCCTCACCACCTCATCCACTGGGAGGATTTTCCATTGCGTAAATACTAGACAGCGTACCTCACCACCACACTAGCTCCCAGGTTTCTGAATGCCTCGTAAGCCCACTCCGCATAGGTGAGACCGGCAAGCCCAGGCCAGCCAATGGAGGCACCCACCCTGTTGTAGACCTCCCTATTAAAGGGACAATGAAGCAAGAAGTGGTCCATGCTTTCCAGCACATCAACGCACTCCTTCCGGGGACAACCCCTTTCCTCAGAGCTCCTACACTTCAAGTTGTACCTCACATACAGTTTCTCATGGAACCAGTGCCAAGCCAAGTTCAAAAACTTCACGGGATCCTAATGGTATTCAAAATCGCAACCCAACCTCCAGATCCCGACTTGGGCATTCCCTGAGGGCCAGAGCTTTCTGGAAATGGGTCAAGAGAACCCTTCGGTCAAGGAGTTTCTTCAACAGAGTCCTGATCTCCCACATCCCCAGACCCCACCGGCGAATCACCTTCCGAACCGGGTAACATGAGCCAGAAGATGCCCATGTGTACGAAGATCCTTCACTTACCCATTTGTCTCCCATTCCTGGAAGAAAGGCCAAAACCATCCATGACAGGAGAATACCCACCGAGGAGCCCTCTCTTCCAGAGGTCAGCAATGTTAACCTTCATGAAGGTGTTCACCGGGAACACCAAGGGGTTGACCATACACAATCCCCTAGCCTCCTCATGCGGTAAGTAACCTCGCTCCTGACTAGATTCAGTCTGTGTGTTGGAAGAACAGACTGTAGACCTGAAGTCAGTCTGTGTCACGGCTGTATGTGAGCAACAAGAGCATACACAGTGAATTAGCTACTGACCGGACCCAAACTAGGGAACATAAAGGGTGACCCCTGTCAGACCCTAAAAGCTCTCCCTATGCTGCTAAGCCCATGTCCAGATCCAGATGGTGGATCGAGACATGCCCGCGCACCTCAGGCTGATGACCACTGTAACCCCTACAATAGTGGAAGGGGCACGCCACCGGTGCCCTGCTCAGTATATGGACGGAACCAGGGTCGCCTCGGATCCAGTCAGCAAACAAACAGAAACACACAATGTCTGCACACTTAACTGAAGGAGCTGCAGCAGCAGTGAAAACAGATCCAAAGTCAGCTGACAATATCTGAAGTACTTGCTTCAGCAGAACACAGGTCCAGTGAAAAGATATCATACAAGTGAAGATACTCAAGCGAGAGATACAGCTCAAATGAAAAGTATAATCCGCACCCTACAAAGGAGGAGGGGTGATTTAAAGGCAGACCAATCAAACACAGAAGGGACAGCTGGGAGGAAGGAAACAGAAAGTAAAGACCTCATCACAGGGGCGGAGAAACAGAGCAGAGAGAACTCCTCCAAGCTCTAGTAGTGACATCATCACAGGGGTGGAGAAACAGAGCTGTGAGAACGTCTCAAAGCTCTGGTAGTGACAGTCTGGTAATATGCACACACTGCCCAGATATATCAACAAAGGGAGCAAGTATGTTCTAATCAAGTTTACCTTTTCCCTGAGGGTCAAAGACCAACCCTTCCACTGGTGCACCTTCTTAGCGGCGATCTTTAGCCTGCTATCCCAATTTTGTTTGGGGTAATCCCCTTGGCCGAATTCGATGGCGAGGACTTTTGTATGCTCCTGGGGCTCTGGAAGGGTGTCCAGCAGATCAAAACCAGGATCCCCCCTCCCAGCCAGAGACTCGGACACTTATCCCGGTTGATCTTGCACCCCGAGGCCTCTGAGTAGCGATCCACCTCAGACATCACCCAGTCTGCCTCCCTTCTCGAGGCCAAAAGGACGGTGACATCATAGGCATACGCTACCACTCTCAGAGTGGAGTCCGGCTCCACCTGGTCCATCCTGATCCAAGCAAAGGGCCCACGATCTACCCTTCTAAGAAAGGGGTCAATCGTGAACACATATGGCAGTGGGCTCAACGGACAACCATGGTGAACACCAGACCCCACCTCAAAAGAGTGGCCAATCCAAACATTAACAAGCAGGAAACTCTCTGCCCCTGCGTACAAGGTCTTAAGCCAGGCATGTCCAAACTCCGGCCCTCCAGATGTTGCAAAACTACAACTCCCATCATTCCTGGAGAACCTACTGCTATCAACCTACAGAAGTGCATGATGGGAGTTGTAGTTCTGCAACACCTGGAGGGCCAGAGTTTGGACATGCCTGTCTTAAGCCAATCGACAAACTGACCCGGCAGGCCATACCTCAGAAGAACAGACCAGAAATACTCGTGGTTAACCCGATCAAATGGTTTTGCCTGATCCAAGGACAGCAAGTGTCCCTTCCAGTGACCAGCCCTACTCTGCTCCACCACCTCTCAAACACTGAACACAGCACTAAACGTACTGTGGCCTGGAACAGAGCAATGCTGGGCATCCGAAAGGAACCGGGGTGAAAATGTCACCAGCCGTTTAAACAGCACCTTTGCCAGAATCTTTCTGTCCACACTGAGAAGGGCTATGGGACACCGGTTCTCAATGTGAGATGGATCTTTAACCTTTGACAGAATGATCAGGGCCGACCTCTTCAAGACTTTGGCAGAGTTTAATACCTCAGTCAAAAGGGGAACCAAGACGTCCCTAAAGGTTTTATAAAACTCAGATGTTAAGCCTTCCGGATCTGGCAACTTCTTGGGGGCAAGCCGTTCGATCGCCAGTCTTGCTTCCTCTTCAGTGATCATCTCCGCCAAAACATCAAGAGAGGGATCTACTCCTGGTTCAGGGACAGTTTCAGCCAGTTAGTACGGTTGAAAAAAATACATAGGTCCATCAAGTTCAACCAAGGGAAGTAAGACTCCGTTTTTACACATTTTCATAACATTAATGTCTTTTACATTCAAGAATTCATCTAAACCCTTTTTAAAACTGTCCCCTGTTCCTGCTGTGACCACGTCTTGAGAAAGTCTTTTCCACAGATTCACAGTTCTTACAGTAAAGAAGCTTTGAGGATTCTGAAGACTAAACTTTTCTTCTCCAGTCGGAGGCAGTGCCCCCTCGTCTTTTGAGGGCATTTTACATGGAACAGTTTTTCATAGGTTAATCATGTCCCCCTTAGACGTCTCTTCTGAAGACTAAATAAATGTAATACTTTTAATCTTTCTTCATAACTAAGACCCTCCAGGCCCCTTATCAGTTTAGTCGCTCTCCTCTGTACTTTTCCAGCTGCAGTGCCTCCTTTCTATGGACTGGTGCCCAGAACTGAGCTGCATATTCCAGATGAGGCCGCACCAACGCTTTGTAAAGTGGTATTATTACATCCCTGCCCTGCGAGTCCATGCCTCGTTTAATACATGACAATATCCTGATGGCCTTAGAAGCAGCTAATTGACATTGTGCTGTTATTTAATCTACGATCTACAAGGACACCCAAATCCTTCTCTATAAGTGACTTTCCCAGTCTTACATCTCCTAAGACATATGATGCACAGAGATTATTACTACCAAGATGCATAACTTTAAATTTACCCCTGCACTGAACTTTAGCGTCACCACTTATAACCCGGGACCATTCTGAATAGGAATCATTGACCACAACTCTCTGGACACGGTCCTTCAGCCAGTTTTCAATCCAATTACAGACTATACTTTCCAAGCCTATAGACCTTGCTTTACCTATTAAATGTCTATGAGGGACAGTATCAAAAGCCTTTGCAAAATCCAGAAAAACTACATCCACAGCCGCCCCATTGTCCAGACTATTACTTACCTCACTTTATCCACAGCCGCCCTTCTGTCCAGGCTTCTACTCATCTTACTACATCTACCTCTGCCCCTGGCAAGGCTTCTAATTACCTCACTACATCCACAGCCGCCCCTCTGTCCAGACTACTACTCACCTCACTACATCCACAGCCGCCCCTCTGTCCAGGCTTCTACTTACCTCATTATATCCAAAGCCGCCCTCTGTCCAGGCTTCTACTTACCTCACTATATCCACAGCCGCCCCTCTGTCCAGGCTTCTACTTACCTCACTACATCCACAGCTGCCCCTCTGTCCAGGTTACTACTCACCTCTTTATAAAAACAAATCAGGTTAGTCTGACAACTTCTGTCCTTGGTAAACCCATGTTGGTTATCACTTATAATATTATTTAGAGACACATACTCCTGTATATAGTCCCTAGGAGTCCTTCAAACATTTTTCACAGAACAGAAGTTAAACTAACTGGTCTATAATTACCTGTACCAGTTCCTAGAAAATCTTAAAAAATTATAAACAGGGGTGCAGCAATGATTGAACTTAGCTCTTTAAGAACTCTTGGGTCTAATCCATCTGGACCTGGAGCCTTATTCACATTTACCTTATTTCTTATTCAAATGTTTTATTGGCGTTTTGGTAGAGTTTTTATCAACAAATAATACAATCTTGACAAAGGCATATAATAATGGTGAACACAGATATCTTCCTGCGTCCAAAAATGCAAAACCATGCAAGAAGCATGGGTGAGGGCAAGTAACCATATATAAAACATTACAACTGATTGAGTAACAAGGCAAAGAGAGAAAGAAAAGGAAAACAAAAAATAGAGAGCAAGAGAGGGGTAAGGGAAAGGAGGGGAGGGAAAGAGGGTAGGAGGCTGAGTGTCTTTGACTCAAGGCTGTAGGTTCTGGAACGCCTCTGAGGAACGGAAAGCGCCCCACGGACTCCAGGTCCTCAGAAATCGCGAGGAATCTGAGGGGGTACGATAATTAGATCTTCCATCCACTGATATAGTGCGACCTTCTCAAACCATTCTTCCAGTGCATTCTTCTATCCTAAAAATGGCCAGTAAGCTTTGCATGCACTTCAGCCACTCGTACACCGCAAAGCACACCCTCTTTGAGCTGCAGAACGGTATCCCCCAACATAGGCTGATATGCGACATTGGAATTCCACCCTCCATATGTTTGCCCGACTATACGAACAGAAAAAGGCCATAAACGATTTCTTGATGATCCAAGCGGACAGGAGTACTCCCATGTGTAACTCCGATGTCAGCCAGTGGCAGCTCATGCGTGACACCTGCCGTTTGCTCAGGCCCTTTGAGGAGGCCACGTTATTTGTCAGTCGCCAGGACTACAGGATGAACAACGCCATTCCACTGCTTCACGTCCTGGAATAGATGCTGCTAAATCTAGCTGGTCAGGGGACTGGAGACGTGGCGCCTAGAAAGATGGCGACAGACTTTGATACATTTGTCTGTCAAGATCTCTGCTTACAGTCAGTAAACGGGAACATCATTTATCGCAAGGATATGCAAACACCTACTGCAAACCCCCAGAAGTAGGTCATCGTCACGAAGGAGCAGTCATTTTCACAGCCCGAGGTATCCTCCTGGAAGCTTGACCTCTGCACGTAGACGGTCTGCATTGCGAAACTTGTCTAAAAGAAAAATCCCGCAGTGCACCCCCTTGGAGGAAACTCTTGATCCGGCACAGGCTGCTTTGCTCCTTCAAAAACAATGGACTCTGTACAGACACCGATGTATAATTTTTCATACACCAGACTGAAAGAGTATTCCAAGCACCTGTCTGCCCGCACAGCTGCCGAGAAGCAGAAGGGTCTTGCCATTGAAATGGGCTCAGAGCTGAACCTAAAAAGGACTCAAAGGAAAGGACAGAGATCCACTGGCTGTGCTCATACAGATTTCATCCAAGCCTCCACTCACCAAGGCAAGCACAGAGGACCGGATTGTTTGAACGGGTTGGTTCTGCGGGACGTACACAGAGGACGATCTATTGGAGGTGTTACCAAAGACATTTACTTGCCTCCCGCTCTTCCTGTATAACGGCTCCGAGGCGCTCATGGCTATCGTAGGGACGTGGTTCCAAAGAAACTTTGACTGTTGTTTCGGTAAGCTGGTGATCAGTTCTCAGGACCTTACGTGGCTAGCAGTGATGTGGAACAAGTATGACATGTCTGGATCAGTGTCGGCCACAGAGCTTGTTTTCTCTGTGCCCGTCGAACCTCGCATGGACATTTTTATGCCATCCACGCAGAGGACTTCAAGACTTTATGGAATGAAATCAAAGGACAAGGTCACATTGGAGGAAGTGGACAATTTATTCCAATGTCTTTACTCGCCTTTCTTCAGACACTTTAGAATCCACTTATCAGCAACCCAGCTCATCAAGGTGACGGCATCTGTGGCATCAGCGCATTGTGAAGGAAAAGTGAAGTTCCTCAGTAAGGACTACCTAATCCGAGTGCTGGGATTCATCACGGAGCTGGCCATCAATAACATCCAGTATTGAACACATGGACGACTCTCATCTCGGACCTTGCCCACAATGTTCGGGACCCCCCGGACGTCTTACATGTCTTAGACATGATCCCTGCAGTGCTTACTACATGTTATACCGCTTCTTACCGTTCTGTTACAGTGGCAGTGAGACCTGCACATACTAAGGCTTATTTATGAAAATTTTCGGGTGTTGCCTGTACCGACCAGTTACCTTCCAGCTGTGATTGTGTAGCCTGCACTGTAGGAATGAGCTGGAGTCGGCTTGTTTGCTGGGCTGTCCTCCAGTTATCAGCTATAACCCCATACATTTCATGATCAATATGCATTACCATCGTGGTCACCCGATACTGATCAGTCAATCCATTCTTGTTGATGAAGCACTTTTTTTCATCAGTTTGTCTTTACATCTTGTGATCTTGACCCTTCTGTATTGTATTTTATGTGTGTTAATGTCCTGTTTGAGAAATAAACGTTTTTTTTCTCCCCGCTCAAAAAAAAAATAAAAATTGGCTTGTGATTTGGTAGCCAAAAGCAGGAGTGGGTTCAAACACAGAAGACATGCAAATATTCCATTCACGTGTCATCTCTGTTTTGGATCCACTCTCTTTTTTTTTGGCGTTAGCAATACTGATGGATTACTGACTAAATGCTGATGGATTGAAGGCGGATGCTCTACAGACAGGATCCGTTTTTGGGGGTTAATGTTCTGACAGATCAGAGAAAGGGCAAAATAATTATTGACGCTCAACACAAACTTACTGCTGACACCCTCTCCACTCTGTCGGGGGCTCTACTTGTATGAGCGTTTAATAGAACAGGTTGTGCAGACATCTATGTGGAATCAGCTGACGAGGGTGTAAAAGGAGTGCGCTTCTTCTTGGCACTAACACGGACCTGTAAGGTTCACACTTGAGTTATTTGGTCAGTTTTGGCCCCGTGACCGCCCAAACAAGTGAAGTGTGCAGTGATTCTAAGAGCGACGCCTGTCATCTGCATGTCATACGGACTCACAGTATTATTTCACTACCATAGCAGACTCCCTATGCGTGTTACTGCAAGGCACAGTGTTCTATACCGCTATAAAGGCTATCTGCAGCCCGGGAATAGACATTTTTAACACGATTTGCCGCAAATTAATTCGGATCAAACCAAATTCTTTTCAAAAATAATAGAAGTACTGTGTGGGCACTGTATAGCACTAATCTATAGGTATCACATAGAAGTTATATGTGGGCACTGTATGGCACTACTCTGTAGGGTTTACATAGAAATACTGTGTTCACACTGTATGGCACTATTCTGTAGGTGTTACATATAAGTACTATGTGGGCACTGTATAACACTACTCTGTAGGTGTTACATATAAGTACTATGTGGGCACTGTATAGCACTATTCTGTAGGTGTTACATAGAAGTTATATGTGGGCACTGTATGGCACTACTCTGTAGGGTTTACATAGAAGTACTGTGTTGGCACTGTATAGCACTACTCTGTAGGCGTTACACATAAGTACTATGTGGGCACTGTATAGCAGTATTCTGTAGGCTTTATATAGAAGTACTGTGTGGGCACTGTATGGCACTACTCTGTAGGGTTTACATAGAACTACTATGTGGGCACTGTATGGCACTAAGCTGTAGGGTTTACATAGAAGTACTGTGTTGACACTGTATAACAGTATGTAGGCTTTATATAGAAGTACTATGTGGGCACTGTATAGCAAATAGCAGTATTCTGTAGGCTTTATATGGAAGTACTATGTGGGCACTGTATGGCATTAAGCTGTAGGGTTTACATAGAAGTACTGTGTTCACACTGTATGGCACTACTCTGTAGGGTTTACATAGAAGTACTGTGTTGACACTGTATGACACTATTCAGTGCACATACATGGACGGTTTGCTCCTTGGATTGCAAATCAAGATCATGAGGACACCGGTTCTCCTAGCAGAAGCCCGGACCCCAGCTATAAATAATATATATACTATCACTGTCTAATGCCTCAATAATATCTCCAGACTACAAGCATGAAATGAAGCAGGAGCAGATCTGTGCTGGCCCCTCTGCACCACGGGCCCCCTAGCGAATGCATGGTCTGCCCTTGTTATAGATCTGCTACCGGGCAAGGAGTGGTCACCAATTGTGGAAGGAGGCAGAAGGCGATCAGTGTTTGCAAAGGTCAGCAAGGGCCACGCTGCATGGTCCCCACAGGGGTCAGTCCTGTCCACTCATGGCATGGTCTGGGTCAGGGCTGCATGGGTCAGACAAGCGGGAGGCAGAGCATGGTGACATGAGAGCACGCGGGATCCATGGTGGTGGGATAGTTCAGCTTCACGCCTCACGTACAAATGTTCTGTCTGAATTAGTGACGTGGATTGTATATGTTTTCCCTGCGGAGCAGATAACACGGTGATAATGTGAGGAGTCTCTGTGCAGGACCCAGGGTGGTCCCCGTCTGACCCATCACTGGGGCACTTATTACAGGACAGAAGGTCACTTTTGTACCATCCTTTACCTAGGAAGAACCGACCTTTGTCCGGACTATAACTTATCCCTCACAAATGGACCTTTCAGCTTGGCCACTCCCGGTCAATGAGCCCACAGGTATCTGCAAGTTCAACTCAAGCAGCGTTTCAAGTCCAAGGACATAGTGCCCCTTTCTTGTTGGCGGTGGGTGCCCCTCCACTTCCTGGGGTGAGCTGCTCAGTGCAAAGCAAACACCCAAATTATGCACAAGAACGTTCTCTGATTTATGTCTGAATTATTACAGCTCTGGCCAGTTCTGCTCAGCCTGGGAAACATCTGGTGGAAAGGAGGGGACATCCTGTTGGCACCTCGTTCAGTGGCATGCTTTAATTACGGATTAAGGCACAACAGGAAATTGAATGCTTTGCACAGGGCTGACTTTGTGCGGCTCCATCTGACCATGGTGATTGAGCATACCTGTGTGCTCCTCGGCCAGAACCAGCCGGGGGCCCCCAAGTGAGATGTTTTTGTTACGAGGAGCGAAGCCGATGGGCCCGGCCAAGGGAAACAAATCGACCCTGCTGTTTGTCGGATCGGTCGCGCGTGCAGAGAGCGAGAGGTCATTTATCAAAGTCTCTCCTTTGTAGAACAGGTGAAAAATATGCACTTCTCAGGTCGTTACCGGGAGTGATAAAATTGAGCCGAGTTCATGATATTATTCTTCACGGCAACGAGCCGGGTGACCGGTGCCAGTTCCCTATAAAAGACTTCAGGCCGTGTAAATTATCCATTTTTCCAAAATCCCAAAAACACATTCTTAATAGTAAAATTTTAAAGACCTGTAAAATGAACTCAAGTGGAAAATCTTTCATATTCAACTCCTGTTCTGCTCATTAATGAGCCTCCCGGGAACATCCAGCTCCATGGCCACCTTCACCATTCAGCACCAATGGCTTTCATAGGGAATGTCCCCGTGCCCTGATCTTCTACACAGGTAACTGATGGGCGACCACCACTGATCACCGCCATCGCAGTGTCCATAAGGATTGCTATAGGCAAATCAAATCCATACTTACTATAGGACCAAGGCTGACACTTGGATTTCTGCCGTGGATGGGCAATCTGATCTGCCACAGATCCATTCGAGGATTTATCCATTTTCATGTGGAGTCAGTTAGAACTAGTAGCAAAAACAAGAAAAGAAAGGTGCACTTTCTTCTGTTGCATATGAACAGGGTTGCAAACCCTCATGTATATCCACTGAATGCGGATTCTCATCAGATTTGTAGTGAATTTGGTATGGTCCTACTGCCGATTCTCCTAGGGTTTGTAACCCTGAACCAGGCGGCTCCTAATGAGCATTGGAATTATTAATGGTAATATGAATGCATTGAATGGTGGAAGCTAAAGGGTGTCCAAGATGGGATTAATGCAAAAAATTATATTTAGATACAGAGGAGATCAGACCCTTGTTCAGGAAAACTGGCAAAGAAAAAATTTGACTCAGATGGGAAGAAAGTGTGTGGAGATGTTTCACCCAAGAGCAGAAAAGTGTGGGGCACAGAGAAGAGAAGGGGCACAGAGAAGCAGTGTGCAGACAAGTGGTGTGCAGAGAAGCAATGTGCAAAGAAGTTATCTGCAGAGAAGTTGTTTGTAGTGAAGCACTGTGCAGAGAAGCTGTGTACTGAGATGCAGTGTATAGAGAAGTGCCTCCAGAGAAGTGTGGAGAGAAGCAGTGTGAAGAGAAGGTGCCTTCAGAGAAGCAGTGTGAAGAGAAGCAGTGTGAAGAGAAACTGCCTTTCAGAGAAGCAGTCTGCAGAGAAGCAGTGTGAAGAGAAGGTGCCTTCAGAGAAGCAGTCTGCAGAGAAGCAGTGTGAAGAGAAGGTGCCTTCAGAGAAGCAGTCTGCAGAGAAGCAGTGTGAAGAGAAGGTGCCTTCAGAGAAGCAGTGTGAAGAGAAGCAGTGTGAAGAGAAGGTGCCTCAGAGAAGCAAAGTAGTGAGAAACAGTGTGCAGAGAAGTCTATAGTCAAGCACTGTGCAAAGAAGCAGTGTGCAGACAAGCAGTGTGAAGAGAAGCTGCTTTCAGAGAAGCAGTGTGCAGAGAACTCTGCAGAGAGGTCTGTAGTGAAGCACTGTGCAGGGGTGTGCACGGGTTTAAGGTGTGTGCAAGGTGGAGTTGGGTGTGGCCCCTTGGCTCTTCTCATTCTAGATTTGATGAGCCAGAGGTCAGTTGTATGTCTGCCTTTGCAAGTGTAGGAGCTGTGCTCCTCGCCCGTTGTATACATGTCTGAAGTGTGAGGGCACCCTTGTTGGACATCTTTTGTCATTCTTTGTCACCCTTTGTCTGCTTTCCCTTCCCCACCTGTTATGTTGTTAGGTGTGGATTATGTTTGGGGTTATGTTTGTCCAGTTTGGTGTTCCATGTCGGGTCTGTGTGGTGTTTGAGATCAGCATGGGTACTAGACATTTTCCCCTGTTGTCTCCTAGCCTGCGGAAGTGGGCCCTTATGGTTCCCCGGAGGGGTGAACCAAAAGACTAAGAGCAGCCCTGCCTGGGGCCTTCATCTATTGTCTGAATGGGGGTCCAGGATGGTGTTCCATCTTTGCTGTGGCAGGTAAGTGGTTGTTGTTCTGGTACTGATGTCTCACTGGGTGTTTACCTGCCGTTCAGTTGCTGCTCAAGGTCTTACCCCTTGTGTTACTAGGCCGCTGGGAGACGCCGATTCTTCTGTGTTTTGGAGGAATTGCTGGTTTCTGGCCCTGTCTCCTTATCCTAGGGCAGAACAGGGATTCCAGGCTCCTTAGGTTGGTGAGTATGAGTCCTACCATCTGGGTGGGTTATTACAGCTAGGAGACCAGCACCAGATTTAGGGATGCTTTAGGAGGTGACCTGCTCCCTTTCCCTGGACCAGGTCTAGTAGCAGTTCCCATTATACGGTGGGGAGTTTCCCCCACTCCCCACCATGACATGTATTCTGTCTGTAGAGAGGTCTTTAGTGAAGCGCTCTGCAGAGAAACTGTCTGCTGTCTGTAGAGAGGTCTGTAGTGAAGCACTGTGCAGAGAAGCTGTCTGTAGAGAGGTCTGTAGTGAAGCACTGTGCAGAGAAGCTGTCTTTAGAGAGGTTTGTAGTGAAGCACTGTGCACAGAAGCTGTCTGTAGAGAGATCTGTAGTGAAGCACTGTCCAGAGAAGCTGTCTGTAGAGAGGTCTGTAGTGAAGCATTGTGCAGAGAAGCTGTCTGTAGAGAGGTCTGTAGTGAAGCACTGTGCAGAGAAGCTGTCTGTAGAGAGGTCTGTAGTGAAGCACTGTGCAGAGAAGCTGTCTGTAGAGAGGTCTGTAGTGAAGCACTGTGCAGAGAAGCTGTCTGTAGAGAGGTCTGTAGTGAAGCACTCTGCAGAGAAGCTGTCTGTAGAGAGGTCTGTAGTGAAGCACTGTGCAGAGAAGCTGTCTGTAGAGAGGTCTGTAGTGAAGCACTGTGCAGAGAAGCTGTCTGTAGAGAGGTCTGTAGTGAAGCACTGTGCAGAGAAGCTGTCTGTAGAGAGGTCTGTAGTGAAGCACTGTGCAGAGAAGCTGTCTGTAGAGAGGTCTGTAGTGAAGCACTCTGCAGAGAAGCTGTCTGTAGAGAGGTCTGTAGTGAAGCACTGTGCAGAGAAGCTGTCTGTAGAGAGGTCTGTAGTGAAGCACTGTGCAGAGAAGCTGTCTGTAGAGAGGTCTGTAGTGAAGCACTGTGCAGATAAGCTGTCTGTAGAGAGGTATGTAGTGAAGCACTGTGCAGAGAAGCTGTCTGTAGAGAGCTATGTAGTGAAGCACTGTGCAGAGAAGCTGTCTGTAGAGAGGTCTGTAGTGAAGCACTGTGCAGAGAAGCTGTCTGTAGAGAGGTCTGTAGTGAAGCACTCTGCAGAGAAGCTTTCTGAGCTAGAACCTTCGAGTTGGAGGGGTGGAGTGAAGAAACTCAGCACAAACAGATGCAATGTTACAACTCCTGTCTGTCATAGACTTACATCAGAGCTTCAATGATACTCCAATGGCAATGACACAGCAGTTTTTTTTTAGACACAAACAAGTTTTCAGGCATAACAACTGAGCTAAACCAGACGTTCAAAGGGTCAGCCTGTCTGGTTTTGGTGGTAAACAAGTTTAGCTTTTTCCTCCAAAACATGCTTTCTTTAATCCTAACGTACCTGTTGAAAATTACCAGCTTCTTATTCCAAGTCCCACAAGTCCTCAGTGATCATTAACCCTTTCCACAAAGCCTTGCAAATACAGTGCAAATGAACAGGATATATATGACTATATATATGATTTAAATCACGAAGTTCACAGCACTCCTCAAAGTGAAATGTCTTTTATTCACACATGTAGTACATCAACGTTTCGGTCTCTCTCTCAGAACCTTTGTGGGCTTGAAAAAGGTTCTGAGAGAGAACCGAACGTTGCTGTACTACATGTGTGAATAAAGCACATTTTTTACTTTTGAGGAGTGCTGTGGACTTTCGTGATTTGTCTACTACCCTGAATCGAGGGGTTACTGCTGGCACCCGCTTTACTGCTGACTGAGGAGTGCTGCCCTACTTTTCATGTGTGTTATATATATATATATATATATATATATAATTCAGTTACACAGTGTTAAACAGTGCAAGTTAACCCTTTCAAATGTTCACAAATGTCCAGACGTCAAATTACCAGCAGGTGTCTGCAGAGAAGTTGTGTGGAGACGCGGTGTGCAGAGAATATGTTTGTACAGAAGGTGTCTGTAGAGAAGCTGTGTGCAGAGAAGGTGTCTGCAGAGAAGAAGTGTGCCAGCAGGTGTCTGCAGAGAAGCAGGGTGCATAGAAGCTGTGTGTAAAGACGCAGTGTGCAAAGAGTATGTCTGCAGAGAAGAAGTGTGCCAGCAGGTGTCTGCAGAAAAGCAGGGTGCATAGAATGTGTCTGCAGAGAAGAAGTGTGCCAGCAGGTGTCTGCAGAGAAGCAGTGTGCAGAGAATGTGTCTGCAGAAAAGAAGTGTGCCAGCAGATGTCTGCAGAGAAGCAGGATGCATAGAAGCTGTGTGTAAAGACGCAGTGTGCAAAGAGTATGTCTGCAGAGAAGCAGTGTGCAGAGAAGCAGTGTGCAGAGAAGCAGTGTGCAGAGAAGCAGTGTGCAGAGAAGCAGTGTGCAGAGAAGGTGTCTGCAGAGAAGAAGTGTGCCAGCAGGTGTCTGCAGAGAAGCAGGGTGCATAGAAGCTGTGTGTAAAGACGCAGTGTGCAAAGAGTATGTCTGCAGAGAAGCAGTGTGCAGAGAAGCAGTGTGCAGAGAAGCAGTGTGCAGAGAAGCAGGGTGAAGAGAAGGTGTCTGCAGAGAAGAAGTGTGCCAGCAGGTGTCTGCAGAGAAGCAGGGTGCATAGAAGCTGTGTGTAAAGATGCAGTGTGCAAAGAGTATGTCTGCAGAGAAGCAGTGTGCAGAGAAGGTGTCTGCAGAAAAGAAGTGTGCCAGCAGGTGTCTGCAGAGAGGCAGGGTGCATAGAAGCTGTGTGTAAAGACGCAGTGTGCAGACAATGTGTCTGCAGAGAAGAAGTGTGCCAGCAGGTGTCTGCAGAGAAGCAGGGTGCATAGAAGCTGTGTGTAAAGATGCAGTGTGCAAAGAGTATGTCTGCAGAGAAGCAGTGTGCAGAGAAGGTGTCTGCAGAGAAGCAGTGTGCGGAGAAGCAGTATGCAGAGAAGGTGTCTGCAGAGAAGCATTGTGCATAGAAGCTGTGTGTAAAGACGCAGTGTGCAAAGAGTATGTGTGCAGAGAAGCAGTGTGCAGAAAAGCAGTGTGCAGAGAAGCAGTGTGCAGAGAAGCAGTGTGCAGAGAAGCAGTGTGCAGAGAAGCAGTGTGCAGAGAAGCAGTGTGCAGAGAAGGTGTCTGCAGAGAAGGTGTCTGCAGAGAAGTAGCCAGTACAGAATAAGTGATATCAGGGGATGTAGCCAGCCTGTAGTTGATTCTTAGGCCCCTTTCACACAGGCATCATTTCCGCGGTGCAATGTGTGAGGTGGACGCATTGCACCTGACTGAAACCGGACCCATTCATTTCTATGGGGCTGTGCACATGAGCGGTGATTTTCACGCATCACTTCTGCGTTGCGTGAAAATCGCAGCATGCTCCAGTTTCTGCGTTTTTCATGCAACGCAGGCCCCATAGAAGTGAATTGGGCTGTGGGAAAATCGCAAACATCCGTAAGCAAGTGCGGATGCAGTGCTGATTTTCCTGCATGGTTGCTTAGCAACGGGACCAGATCTTTATTATTTTCACTTATAACATGGTTATAAGGAAAATAATAGCATTCTCAATAAAGAATGCTTTGTAGAATGTTGATTAAGGGGTTAAAAATAAAAAACTTAACTTACCTTAGCCACTTGATCACGTAGTTGGCGATCTCTCTTCTCTCTTCAAGCTTTAGCTGCAGTCTAAAGGACCTGTGATGACGTCACATCACATGGTCCATCACGGTTGATAGTTTTACAACAGCTGGGGTGGCCGCATGTTGGGCATCCCTGCTTTACATCACTTTTGTTCACTGCATTAAACCCCAGGTAGTGACGGCCTGAGGTAGGACACCATGTTGACCCAACATCTTATCAGGGTCACTACCACTCCCATGCTCTGCGCTGGCTCCTCAGGGGCTCACTGCATAATTTGGCATCACGAACAGGATGAACTCTGGTGCCTTGCTACTGCTGGCCTAAATCGATGCTTGAGCAGCTTTATTGCTGCTATAAAGTGTAAAATTACGCCAGTTTTGCCAATTTGGCAAAATAGGGGTTAACTGGCTGTATTGGTACTGTGCCTTGTGTGCTGAAGTCCTGCCTCCAGCGCAGGAAAAGATGGTTCTGCCCGGTCCAAAAGCGGGAAAGGAGAGTCCTGCTTACAGAGATCTAGCCTTGCTGCTATTCAGAGCAGACAAGGCACTTTTTTGATGGCAGGGAAAGATTGCAGACCTGATCGGGCTCTAATAATGTAGTGCAATGAGCCCGAAGTTCTGGAGATCATTTGGGACATCCAGACAGCCAGAGAGAGGTGACAGCTTCTATCACCATCGTCACGTTCCGCACTCCGCTGGAGCTTCGGCTCTGTTGCCCGGACAGGCCTCTGTTAGAGAGGGCTTTGGCCTGCCGATTCCTGTCCACATAGCAGCCCAAGCCAGAGATCACTGGAGCTACAAGACTGCTACTGAAGAGTGGGTGATCCTGCTCCTGGATCATCCCAACCTGGAGACCCTAAGTTGGAGCGGTGTCTGGGCACTGTCTGCTGCTTTTGCTGCCGGGTCACCTTACTTTCCAGAGTCTGCACCCAAAGTTTGGCCTGGGAATCAGCTGGGCCTTTCTGCTCCTCGGAGCCTGCAGGAGACCAGATCTGGGAGCCTCTGGTTTAGTCCCACGCCACAGCAAGGACGATATGTTTCGCTACCTGGGCTGCATGAGCCTCCTACAGCTGCAATATCTGTAATAGTGGGCCCCAATATCATTAAGATCAGGGTCACCCATCAGTATAGCTGCCTCATACACAGCAAGCCCCGGGCCACCTATCGTCTATCTACCACCACCACTGGAGCCAGATATTCTCCATTCTCCAGCTCCAGCAGAATCATCTGGGCTGAGAGAGGCCCCATCATTGGAGCAAGCTCCTAGAACACCTGCATTTCCACCGGTGGCCACTGGGGTCACCACTGCTTCACCGCTGCAGGAAACCAAGGAGCATCTCCAGATCCAGCACCATGGGTCCTTCTTCTTGATCTCAGAGGAAAAGAGGAGGACGATGATGACCTCTCCTAATCTACAGCCATTAGATTGAGGACATCAGGAGGGTGAGAACTTTGGCCATTGTTATTTGTTTATGTTTATTGTTGGCCCTATTTTATGCACTTTTGCTTCCTCATCACACATGATGGACTCTATCTTGAATCTAAGAAAAA
Source organism: Bufotes viridis (assembly GCA_033119425.1). NCBI lineage: Eukaryota > Metazoa > Chordata > Amphibia > Anura > Bufonidae > Bufotes > Bufotes viridis. Next base: position 24,040 of record JAKVIS010000642.1, on the reverse strand, counting down.
AACAATTGCGCTAGTTGCACTCCCCTCCCCCTTCCCTTTCTCAGGTTCAAGAACCTTAACCAAGGAACAGACTCCAGAGCTCCTTGCGCCTCTCATTTGGAATCTTTTGTGGAAAGTTGCAAGTGGGAGATCTACCAGCTATCTGCTATGTTTAAGGACCTTACCTGACACCAGGACTCAGATGCACTTGAGTTGTACTGTGCTTGGGCGCTGAGTTACCAAAACTCTTGCCATGAACTGCAGCCCCCAAGAATATTTCCCACCTGTGGAGTCTAAGGACTCTCATGCAATAGAGCCCCACAGCCTGGGACGTTGTTGTTTTTAGCTTAGGTTGGCTAGTAGGCCTACCTTCAGCAACATCATGGACTGGCCCCCTGGGCATTAGCTAATATGTCCTGTTAGCTATAGCCTAGGCAATGTAGTTTCATCTATGCACTTATGCCCTTAACCTGGTGTCTCCACAGCAATGGGAGGGAGCATGAACAACGGCTTTGGGTATTTGATGACAAGCTACCAGGGTGGGACCAAACACACAACCTGAGGATAGCCTGCCTTTACTGAAAGGGTGTGTAGCACCTCAGACCTTGGGGTACTACAATTGGTTAGTAATGTAATGCTTTGCAATGTTCATGTTATATCACATTTTATGCTATATACCTTGTACAGCAGCAGACGAGGTATGGCATGCAGTGTTTGGCAACAGGAATGGGACTTACCATCCCATTCCTTCCCTCTCGGAATGGAGTGAGCTGGAGCGAGTTCCTGACAAGCTAGGGGCAGAGCTAGTTAGAGTAAATCCGAGAGAGGAGAGTGAGGAAGCATGCTCCTCCAGCCCATGAGGCACAGAGTCAAATGATGTAGGAGGACAACTACTTCTGAGAGCCTGCAGGATCCCAGACTACAGAAATCTTGGAGACAACAAGTATTATACAGTCAAGCTATACAGACTCTGCTGCAAAATGAGGGAAACATGTTAAGACACCACCACTGCAGTTTAAGACAGGCATAGCGTAAAGCCTGCAACACATAGTGGACACCTACAGCTATATGTGCCAGAGTACAGTTGTGGGGAAGGGAATCAGAGAGAGAGAGACATAGTCAGCTAGTAAATGTCTGAGTATGATCTTCTGCCGCATTACCAGCCAACATACATCCATTATGTGGGATGAGAGATTGCACTTGTACAAACTACTGCTGGATGTGCTGCTATTTGTTGTTGCACTCATTTGCCCATTCTTTGTTCTATACTCTCTATACAATCTCTGCCTGGCTCCTTCACATCACATGTTGTGAGGTAGGTCACCATGACACTTCATCTCATCAATGCCACTACCACTCCCATTCTCAGCATTGGCTCAACAGAGGCTCACTGCATATGACCCAGTCAGTCGCATAACTAGAAGTGACTGGGCCCCACAGCAAATTTTGAATGGGCCCTCCTCTCCAGCAACTTCTTTGCAAACTCTTCCTGTTGTGCAACCCCCACTCCTGTGGCTAGTCGAGGTCGCTCTTTCAGAACAGGTATGGCAGACGTTATACTGTACGTCATGTCACTGTTTGTAATGTGATTATATAATACTGTTGCAGGGGCCCTGACAATAACATTTTTAGTCCTCCTCCTGGGTGGGCCATCTCTGCTTCCTCTGCTTCCACTATAACCTAGGCAGCCAGTCCTCACTTAAGAATGGAGATAAGTCTATAGGACTCTATATATGACCCGGTCCTCGCTCATTTCACAAAGCAAGTCATTTGATAGGACTCTATTTATGACCTAGTCCACTCTTCACAAATGAGGGCAGGCTATAGGACTCTACAGTATATATGACCCAGTATTCACTTCGTAATGGTGATCAACTTATAGGACTCTGTACTTGATCCAGTCGTCAGTTCAGAATGGAGATCTCTTAAAGGTTGTTTCCAAATTTAAGTCCAGGATTGTCGTGTAGGAGTTGCAGTTATCAAAAACCAGCCCCATGTGACTCCTTCAGGACTCCTGGACTTCTTGGTTCTACGGCCATCACCATAAATTTCTGCTGTACGGACACTCCTGACCAGAGATGCTCAAGTCTAACACTCAGTAAATCTCTAATAATTAAGAAGCTCAATATTTAATCTGATAATATTTGTCTCTGAGAAGCGAGTGTTACCTCAAGAGGAACCTGAGCCTTCCCAGAAATACAAGCTGAGAATCAGTGATCCAGGCCTCAGGATCCACAGTCAATTTATCTTGGAAAAGACCTTCAGTACTTGGCATGAAGTGTATAAGTATAGTGAGCAGAGACTCCGAATAATGAGACCCTTGGGGGGGAGGCACATACTTATTATATTATACATTAGTGTTTATTACATACATCTCATCTCTTACATGAGGCTCCGGTGGTCATTGGTAGTGAGGTAACCCATTCTTTCACATGAGCCACCCAGTGGTTGTTGGTAAGAAGATGGGCAACCCCATCCTCACCTACATATCTACAGATGGGTGTATTGAGACATGAGGCTTGTGGTAGGAAGGTCACTCTCATCCTCTCACATGAGGCTCCAGTAGTCACTGGAAAAGAAGTCAACCCATCCTATTTCACTTGAGGCCCGCAGCCGTCAGTGGTAGGGAGATCACCTATTCTTCTACATAAGGCCCTAAGTGAAGGGTGGTAGGAGGTCACCACCATACTCTCTCATACATTTGCGGATGGACCTATTGAGACATGGGGTCCTCTACTCCAGTTCCCTGCGGCTGGCGGTGTGGTAGTGACTGTATCTGAGGCTGAGCTTCTGTCTTTGGCGGTATTTCTATATGTCTTAGTGCAGCCTCCACTCCTCCTTAAGACGTTGGGAAGATGCGGTCGGGACATTTGTTGTTTTGGATTATAAGCGGTCAAAGGTTAAAGGAACTACAACCGAGAGCCCAAAATAGTGGAGTGGAAAAGTGAGGGCTGCTTTGTATGTGTGCGGAGAGATTCAGCCGGCCCGGCTTCTCTCTGGCTCCCAGCAGAGTCAATGACATATTTGTTTAGCTGGGGCCCGCTGGCTGAGATGTGAGTTCTCACTCCGACTTTCTCCACTTTTTTTCTTCTTTTTGGACCTGTCACTTTTCAGACAATAAGTCTCTTTCACTCTGTGAATTTCACGTACAGAAACTGAGCCAAAATCTCCTGGGTTACAGGGCTGCTCATAGGAATCTGTTGGCAAGGCACCCGGCTCCAGGGCTGACTACATGGGCCGCATATGGATGCAATGAAAGATCTGCAGAATTCATGATTGAGCTCGTGGAGCGCCGGCCACGTAGTACGATTAACCCTTAGATGACTGTGTAAAGCGGGCAATAGCCACCTGGATCTAGCAGTGTTGAGCTGTAGATTCACTGTTGTGGTCTACATCCAAGACACGACTGCTATAGTCATCGGTAGTGTTGAGTGAATCGAGCTCGGATCCAAGATCCAAAGTTGAATCGTTCAAAACTTCGCTTTAATGCTGTACAGAGATCCGTCTCCATACAGCATCAAAATTACGTTTTGAACTAATCGACTTTGGATCTTGGATCCAAAGCTCGATTCGCTCAACACTAGTCAACATCCATTCCAAAGCTTCAACGAGGGCAAATCTGTGGGAATTTTGGGAGTTGTGATCTCTATAGACTAGAAAATAAAGGATAAGATCTCACAATATTGGAAGTTCAGTTTTGGTTGGAAGACAACAATTTATTGTTTGACCATAGTCAATATTGGAGGATCCAAAGCTTCTGTTACCATCGTTTGCCCTTTGTTCAGTGTGCACCACCAACAGGAATTCATGGTTCTGTCACCAGAACCCATCCTCTTATCTACTGTAAGTGATCAAGTTCTTGTTCCCCAGTGTCTTCCCACCGCAAACTCTGTTCCTTTAGACTTAGCGCAACATAGCAGTCAACTTATGCATCATCATCTTCTCCATAGACAGTACTAAGTTCTGGAAGTTCATGTGGGTCAGAATCAGAAAAGTGACATTTTCTGCAGGATTGACTCTGCTTCTGACTCCATTATGGCTGGATGTTCAGCATTCGTGTCCTGTGCCTTCAACCAAGGTGATCTCGACTCTACCCTGACCAATTAGAGCAATGACACCTGCCTGGGGTAAGCAAGCAGTTCTGGGGGATATGAGATGTATTAGCACGCGGACTAATCCATGAGCATGGTGGACAGCCTGTCACCGAAAGTGATACAGCAATAAATCCAACCTATTTTAGCTTGAGACCAGACGGTTAATGGCTTGTAAGAAGAACGCTCCCATCCCAGAGGAACCGCTGTGCACTCACGGAGGCCACTACTGTCCTCCAGTTGAGTCACCTATTAAAGAGGGTGTGCATCTCTTCTTGATACCGAATTTAGTAGAGTTTGAAATGTTCCCACTCCTCTAGTATCTCATGTATAATAATCCCTCTTCTTCTATTACATACTCAACAACTCTCCTGGAATGTCCAGGAGTCTCATGGGAAATTAGAGACCTCCTGGAATCTCAGAGAGTAGGCAAGTCTCTTGAGTGCAGGGAATCCTCCTCCACCTTACATAGATGAGTCCTGACCGCGTTATCAGTCCTGGTGGCCAGAATGGGAGCATTGGCGCCATGACACATAAAGAGGTGTGGCTTGGGGAGAGGGCATGATTAACAACCAGACTCCAGGGCCCCATATATTATAATCTCACTCTTCCAGAACCCCCATATATCGCATTACTCCCTTCTCCAGTATCCCATGTGTCATAGTCTCAAGTTTTTTAGTAATCCAGAGATAATAACAACCTCCTCCTCTTCCTGTGCCTCCTTCAGTACCTCCATATATCATAGTCTCCACTCCTCCTCCAGTAACTCCATATATCATAGTCTCAGCTCTCTTCCAGTACCTCCATATATCATAGTCTCCACTCCTCCTCCAGTACCTCCATATATCATAGTCTCCCCTCCTCCTCCAGTACCTCCATATATCATAGTCTCCTCTCCTCCTACAGTACCTCCATATATCATAGTCTCCTCTCCTCCTCCAGTACCTCCATATATCATAGTCTCCACTCCTCCTACAGTACCTCCATATATCATAGTCTCCACTCCTCCTCCAGTAACTCCATATATCATAGTCTCCACTCCTCCTCCAGTACCTCCATATATCATAGTCTCCACTCCTCCTCCAGTACCTCCATATATCATAGTCTCCCCTCCTCCTCCAGTAACTCCATATATCATAGTCTCAGCTCCTTCCTCAGTACCTCTGTAGTACCCCAGAGAGGGCACTACCGTTTCTGTAACCTGCTACTTTCTTTAATGCCTAATCAATGTGTAACACCACTATGCCTTTCATTTCCAGGCCTGTTCGAAGGTGCTATGTAATTGTTATTTATTGTATTTCATAGTCTGTGTCTAGTTTACTAACAGGTGGCAGCATGTCTGGTAGTGAGCTATAGGTAGAATGGAACTAACCATTCTATTCTCTCCCCCTGGGCTCTCCCAGTTCTATCAAAGGGAGGGGTGTTTTTGCCTGTTCAGAGTTTATTGAGTTGAAGGAGACAAGACATGGTGCAGTGAGTGGACCCCCTGCAGCAGCCGTCCTTCGGGGATGCAGCTCGTAGAGCACCCGACTCTTTGCAGTTTAGAGACTGGGTATAACAAGAGGGTCGACGGCCAAAGTCACCCTGATGAAAAGTACCAGAACTGCTAAAAAGCCTAGATAGCCTACTGAAGCCAGAGATTAGTACAGCAGAGAAAAACAAAGCAAGGTGTCCAAGCTGACCCTCAAACCTGCTGGGGCCAGAGCAAGATCAAATACTATCTGGATGCAAGTTTATTCAAGTAAAATTGTTGAACTTTATCAAGTCTGGACTCGGCTTATTCCTCCAACTACAGCTTCTTTGAATACTGCAGAGCCTAACCCTGGTGAGTGACAGTATCCAGGTAGGAGCACCGTGACACACAGAACTAGTAAGGCCGCATCACCCTCGGCATTTCCTACACACTGGGACTGATCGTGCCCTGGAGGGGCACGTTGCACCTCCATATATCATAGTCTCCCTCCTCAATACCCCATAGATTACAGCCTCCCATTCTCTAGTAGTATTATTGACCAATGCCTCCTCTTCTGTAACCCCATATATCATAGCCCCCTCCTCTCTGTACCTCATTAATTACAGATGCAGCATTTTTACTGTTATCACGGATTTATCCCCTCATTCATAATATGTTTTCACATCCTCCCACAATTTCCTGCTATTGATGTGAAAGGGACCAGCATCTCTGTCCACCTTGAGTCTTCTAACTCATGAACAGAATGTCGGAACTACAGTGAAGACTGACACACAGAGCAGTAGAAAAGAGAAGCATAACACTAGAAGTTTATGTAACGTTCAGAGTCTGCACGAAAGTTCTAAAACGATTTCATGGAAGTGATTTTTGTAATTTTTGAGGAGACTTCCTGATTACAGAGTGCTGGGGATTTACAGCCGATTTCCTGCCATTGTCTGCCATCTAGTGGTCAAATCAGAGCTTGAAAAACTTGGGAAAAACACTCAGAAAATGGTTACCTGGAAAGTTACCTCACAGTTCTCATTACTTTTAGTTTCTGATGAGTGTCATGGGATGTTTAAATGTACAGTATTTGCTATAACCTTTTATATCTTTACTTGTTATTTTTTATAAAAGTTTTTTTTTGTTACAGTTTTACACTTTAATTTGTTATTTATTTGTGCATTTAACACACCCAAAAAGTGCAGGAAAGGTCACATATTGTAGTTGCAGTTTGTACTCCCCTTATTTTAGAGAATTTTTATCTATGGATGAAAAATCTTCTCAGAAATACAACATACTGCACCTTGTAACAAGATGGAGACGGGAGGTGGAGGTAACACTGGAGGTGAGCTAGAGACAACTAATGCTGGAGATGACACTAAAACTGGATGTAACATTAGAGGCGGAGGTGACATTGGAAGCAGAGGCAATGTTGGAAGTGGAGATAGAGTTAGAGGTAACATTGGAGATGGAGGAGGTAACATTAGAGGTGGAGGTAACATTGGAGGCAGAGGTAACAATGGAGATGGAATAGGTTACATTGGAAATGAAGAAGGTAATATTGGAGGTGGAGATAATATTGGAGATTAAGGAGGTAACACTGGAGATGAAGGAGATAACATTGGAGGTGGAGGTAACATCAGAGCTGGAGGTAACATTGAAAATGGAAGTAACAATGGAACTGGAGGTAACATTGGAAATAGAGATAACATTTGAGGTAGTGACAACATTGGAGATGTAGAAGGTAACAGTGGAAATGGAGGGACAATGGAACTGGAGATAACACTAGTGATGGAAGAGGTAACACTGGAGATGGAGAAGGTAATATTGGAGATGAAGGAGGTACACTGGAGATGAAGGTGGTAACATTGAAGGTGGAGGTAACATTAGAGGTAGAGGTAACATTGGAGGCGGAGGTAACAATGGAGCTGAAGATAACAATGAAGATGGAAGAGGTAACATTGGAAATGGAGAAGGTAATATTGAAGATGAAGGATGTAACACTGGAGATGAAGAAGGTAACACTGGAGATGAAGGAGGTAACACTGGAGATGAAGGAGGTAAGATTGGAGGTGGAGGTAATATTGGAGATTAAGGATGTAACACTGGAGATGAAGAAGGTAACACTGGAGATGAAGGATGTAACACTGGAGATGAAGAAGGTAACACTGGAGATGAAGGAGGTAACACTGGAGATGAAGGAGGTAAGATTGGAGGTGGAGGTAACATTAAGGCCTCATGCACACGAACGTGTGCACCCCGTTGCCGTATTGCGGACCGCATTTGCGGATCCGCAATACACGGGCACCATTCCGTGGCCATTCCGCATCACGGATGCGGACCCATTAATTTCAATGGGTCCGCAAATCCGGAGATGCGGAACGGTGCGGAATGGAATGACGGAACGGAACACTACGGAAGCACAACGGAGTGGGTTCCGTTCTGTACTTCGGTCCCGCAAAAAGATAGAACATGTCCTATCTTTTTGCGGAACGAGCAGATCGCGGACCCATTCAAGTGAATGGGTCCGCGATCCGCTGCGGCTGCCCCACGGTCGGTGCCCGAGCATTGCGGGCCGCAATTTGCGGTCCGCAATACGGGAACGGGGTGCACACGTTCGTGTGCATGAGGCCTAAAGGTAAAAATGGAGCTGAAGATAACAATGGAGATGGAAGAGGTAACACATTGAAAATGGAGAAGGTAATATTGGAGGTGAAGGAGGTAACATTGGAGGTGAAGGAGGTAACATTGGAGGTGAAGGAGGTAACATTGGAGGTGAAGGTGGTAACATTGGAGGTGAAGGAGGTAACATTGGAGGTGAAGGAGGTAACATTGGAGGTGAAGGAGGTAACATTGGAGGTGAAGGTGGTAACATTGGAGGTGAAGGTGGTAACATTGGAGGTGAAGGAGGTAACATTGGAGGTGAAGGTGGTAACATTGGAGGTGAAGGTGGTAACATTGGAGGTGAAGGAGGTAACATTGGAGGTGAAGGTGGTAACATTGGAGGTGAAGGAGGTAACATTGGAGGTGAAGGTGGTAACATTGGAGATGAAGGAGGTAACATTGGAGGTGAAGGTGGTAACATTGGAGGTGAAGGAGGTAACACTGGAGATAAAGGAGGTAACATTGGAGGTGAAGGAGGTAACATTGGAGGTGAAGGTGGTAACATTGGAGATAAAGGAGGTAACATTGGAGGTGAAGGAGGTAACATTGGAGGTGAAGGAGGTAACACTGGAGATAAAGGAGGTAACATTGGAGGTGAAGGAGGTAACATTGGAGGTGAAGGAGGTAACATTGGAGGTGAAGGAGGTAACATTGGAGGTGAAGGAGGTAACATTGGAGGTGAAGGAGGTAACACTGGAGATAAAGGAGGTAACATTGGAGGTGAAGGAGGTAACATTGGAGGTGAAGGAGGTAACATTGGAGGTGAAGGTGGTAACATTGGAGGTGAAGGAGGTAACATTAGAGGTGGAGGTAACATTGGAGATAGAGATAACATTCGAAGTGCAGACAACAATGCAAATGGAGAAAGTAACATTGGTGATGGAGGTAACAATGGAACTGGAGGTAATTCTGGTAATAGAGATAACATTCGAGGTGCAGATAACATTGGAGATAGAGAAAGTAACACTGGAGACAGAGGTAACAATGGAGCTGGAGGTAACATTGGAGATGGAAGAGGTATCATTGGAAATAGAGAAGGTAATATTGAGGATGAAGGAGGTAACAATGGAGCTGGAGGTAACATTAAAGATGGAGGTAATACTGGTAATAGAGATAACATTAGTGGTAGAGGTAAGATTGGAGCTGAAGGCAACATTGAGGGTTAACATTGGTCAAGGTTGGTCTTGGGTTGGTCCAACCAGCGCAGTCCCACACAGATTGCCTGGCACTCAAGATCAGAAAGCAGCAAACATAATATTAATTGCATCCAACTAGAAAAATCATCACAAGTCCTCAAAGCAAGATGTGATGGGTGCCAGCGCTCTGGGATCCCAAATCAGATCTTCACAATAGAAAAGAAAATCCACAAGCTTGAAAAAGGTCCTGTGACGGGACAGAAACGTTGTATTTGTTTGTTCCCATGGGTGAATACAAGTTTTTATAGTTTTCCTCATTGTGGAGATCTGTAGAGTCTCTTTTCTATAATATTTGTATATCAGTATTCTCTGCACTATTATTATATTACTTTATGTGAGGTGCTCTTACTTGGTCACTGTATGGCAGTAATATCATCACTGCAACGGCTTACTATATTCTCTGTATATGTGGGCAGCTGTATGATCGTCCAGGGCCTTGCAAAAGTATTCACACTTTTTCCGTTTTTTGTTACATTACAGCCTTAAATTCAGTGTTTTGTTAATCTGAATTTTCTGTGATGGATCAGAACACAATGGTCTAAGATGAAGTGAAATGAGAAAAATATATAAATAAAACTATTGTTTAGAAATAGAAAACAGGAACATGGCCTGTGCGTATGTATTCACCCCCTTTGTCAGGAAGCCCATAAAAAGCTCTGGTGCAACCAATTCCCTTCAGAAGTCACATAATTAGTGACATGATGTCACCTGTGAACAATCTAAGTGTCACATCATCTGTCATTACATGTACACACCAGAGGCTGCAACATCTGAGCAAGAGGCATCACTGACCAAACACTGCCATGAAGACCGAGGAGCTCTCCAAACAAGTAAGAGGCATCACTAACCAAGCACTGCCATGAAGACCAAGGAACTCTCCAAACAAGTAAGAGGCAATGCTGTTGAGAAGTATAAGTCAGGGTTAGGATAAAAAATATCTAAATCTTTGATGATCCCGAGGAGCGCCATCAAATCTATCATAACCGAATGGAAAGAACATGGCACAACAGCCAACCTGCCAAGAGACGGCCGCCCACCAAAACTCACGGACCAGGCAATGAGAGCATTAATCAGAGAGGCAGCACAGAGACCTGAAGTAACCCTGGAGGAGCCGCAGAGTCCACAGCAGAGACTGGAGGATCTGTACATAGGACGACAATAAGCCGTACGCTCCATAGAGTTGGGCTTTATGGCCAAAAACCCATTACTTTCAGCTAAAAACAAAAAGGCGCGTCAGAGTTTGCGTAAAGGCCTGTGGGAGACTCCCAAAATGTATGGAGGAAGGGGCTCTGGTCTGAGGAGACTAAACTGAACTTTTTGGCCATCAAAGAAAACGCTATGTCTGGTGCAAACCCAACCAACACATCCCATCACCCAAAGAATACCATCCCCACAGTGAGACATGGTGGTGGCAACATCATGGGGGGGCCTGGGAAACTGGTCAGAGCTGAGGGAAAGATGGATGGCGCTGAATACAGGGATATTCCTGAGCAGAACTTGTAGCACTCTGTCCGTGATCTGAGGCTAGGACAGAGGTTCACCTTCCAGCAGGACTGACCCCAAAAACACGGCTAAAGCAACACCTGAGTGGTTTAAGGTGAAACCTGTAAATGTGTTGAACGGCCGAGTCACACCCCAGATCCCAATCCAATAGAAAATCTGTGGTCAGACTTAAAGATCGCTGTTCACAAGTGTGAGAGATTGTAAAGTATTTTAGTTGTCATTCTGCATTTTGGCCACTGGATGCCGCTAGTATTCCATGAAAACTTAGTCCTGCTGAGATGAGAATATGCTTGAGAGGAGGAGTCAAGGAGCTTGAGAAGAACCAGGAAGAGCCTCAGAAGTGAAGATTGTGAGTGATGGTGTCTGCAAACCCAATCCAGTGACATCTGAGCTACGTGGAGCCCCAGGGTGATTGGAATCACCGGAGAGAGGGGCTGTTAGCTGTTTCTCATACAAAGCTGGCACTTTGAAAAGCATATTGACTTCAATAAAATCTCTGCAAGCTGTGAAGTTTCACATCAGCCATCCAGCAAGGCCACAAGTGTGATTACAGGCCTGGGAATTTCCTGATGAGAGGCATCCGCTGTTACCAAGTGGGATCAGGTCAGTGAATCCAGGTTCTTGTGTGGACATTCATACTGTTTAGTGTTACAGTACTTGAACTACCTGAGACTGAGACTTAAGCCTGCATTAGTTAGTTAGGATCTGTTATTGGCAGGCTGCTTAGGATTGAACTCGCAGTGCAGTACGACTTGCAGGCTCTGCTGTATCTGCCCACGGCTAGGGTTGATCCTGCAGTGCAGCACGACTTTCAGGCTCTGCTGTATCTGCCACCGGTTAGGGTGTTTGGCTGGACACCAGTGGAGACTCTGGGGTCTGTGGTATAGGGTACTCTGTGTAATGCAAATTCTGTTATGTTTATAACTACTGTTATTGATACTTAATTAGTAAATAACATTTTGGTCGCATATAAGCTGGTGTCTGTGTCGTTTTCCTGTTCCGTGACTTCACTGTATCCTGGGGTACCCCGGTTCACAAACAACTTGGCGTAGTCGGCAGGATACAGCGACCGTTATGGACGGAACGCGGCGGGAGACCACCTCTGGCGCCAGTGGCACCGGATCAGGACCCAGCTCAGGGTGCGCAGGCGCATGTCCAGCTTGCCCCCAACAACATGGCCGCCCCAGTAGGATACATCCCTTTAGGGGCACTGCTGCGCCATCTGCCAAAGTATTACGGTACAAACATGACGCTGCAGGACTGGACTGAAAGGGTGCAGAGTGTAGTCAAAATGTGTAACCTGACCCCGAACTGCGGGCCGAGGTTGCATTGGGAGCCCTAGAGGATGATGTCAGACGGGCAGTGATGGTGCGGCCCGACTCGAGAGAGACACCCTGGAGAAGATATTCTCACTGCTAGAGAAAGCTCAAGGGGGCGTGCCAAAGTGGTACAGTTACGGAGTCTCTTCTTTAACCGACTCCCAGCGGGAGGGCGAGACCCTGATGCAATACTCCAATGCTGTACAGGAGACGCTAAATGAGATACAACGACGAGACCCCGAGACCATGGGTGCCTTTCTGGGAGTGGATCGCCTGCTACGAGATCAGTTCATAGTGGGGCTTTCCAATAAGGTCTTACAGGATAAGCTACAAGAGATGACCCGAACAACGGCCGACATGACATTCTACAGCGCTTACCTAGCCGCAGTAGAGAGAGAAGAAGAACCCCTACCTGCAGCGGTGAGAGTGGTGAATAGCATGCATGTGACAAGGATCGGTCGGGATCTGGAAGAATCAGAGTCCTTAAAGGATGTGGGTCCAGGCTCCCGCGGGCGGAATTGAAAGAGCTTCGGCTGGAAGTGTCTCAGATGAAGGCAGAATCGCCCTGGCCTCCAGAACCTGTCCCGGCACCTCGTGCCACTCCACCCAGAACAACCCCGGTGAGGGGCCAGGCAGAAGAGGGCCCCTCTGTTGGGTTTGCCGAAGTACGGCCATATGGCCAGAGAGTGCCCAGAACAGGTAGCTTCTGAGCCGACGTTAAACTTCCGACCGCTGCAGTAGCTGGGCGCCCTGCGCGGTACACCCGAAAAATTAAGCCCTCTGCGTGAAGAACGTGATCTGTATGCCAGCAGCCCTGTATTAGAAGCCGAGTTGGAAGGCCGAAAGGTTTGCTGCCTAGTTGATACCGGGTCAGAATGCACTCTTATGCCTTTGGAGTTCTTCGAGAGGCACTCTCGACATATGATGGAGCCCAAAGACGGAGCGCCATTAGGCTGACGGCTGCCGATAATAGAGAGATGGATATTCGAGGGATAGTCTGGATGCGGGTCCGACTGTTTGGGCAAGACATCGGCAAGAAAGGGGTCGTGCTGGTGGACCATTCGTCCCGGAAAGGAATGGACGTGACCCTGGGCATGAATATACTGAGAGACCTAGATCATCAACTCTATGCCAAGGAAGGGCCAAAGTACTGGCAAAGGGCCACCGCACACCGGCCCACCCAGAAGGTCTTGCAACAAATGGTGAGGAGCTGTAGCCTGCAAAGGAGTAACCTGTCCGGACAGGCCATTGGAGACGTGAGGGTGCTACGGAGGACTCCGTTGAAGATCCCACCGACAGGAGCGAATATTGATGCTGTCAGTGGGGGCTGGACGACGACTGAATGGACTGGAGGTCCTGATCGAGCCCGCTTATCAAGAAGGGACGCAGGTGCGCCCACTGGTAGCCCAGGCCCTTGCTGTTGTGAAGGACGGATGTGTGCCTATACGCTGCTGTAATGTTGAGGACTGCGAAGTTAACCGCCCCCGCAAACACCCTGCTGGCCAAAGTTTATATGTCCGAAGGGGGTATCGCTCGACGAAGGGGCTTTACGCTGCAGCCAGATAGGAGATCAGCCTGGACCTATGCTGTGGAGATCCATTCAAGGGAAACCCGACAGCGGAGTGGAACGGTCGAGTGATCATGGCCCGTATGGGAGTGGACTGCAGAACCCTGACCCCGGGGGAACAAAACTGCTGGAAGACACCCTCTGGGAATTTCAGGAGGCCTTCTCAAGACATGATGAGGACTTTGGGTGTACTACAGCCATCGAACATGAAATCCCAACCGCGATGCTGCGCCGATCAGGGAACGCCACCGGCAGATCCCACCTAAGATGTATCAGGAGGTGAAAGATATGGTGGCCAGCATGTTGGAGAACCGGGTGATCCAGGAGAGTCAAAGTCCGTGGGCTGCTCCGGTAGTCTTGGTGCGGAAGAAAGATGGGAGTCTCCGGTTCTGCGTGGATTATCGGAAGCTGAATGCCCAGACCGTCCGGGATGCCTACCCCTTCCGCGGATTGAAGAGTCATTATCCGCCTTAAGCCAAGCAAAGTTCTTTCTCAACTCTTGACCTGGCTAGTGGATACTGGCAGGTGCCGGTGGTCAAGAAGGACAAAGCCAAGACGGCCTTTATTCTACCTATGGGGCTCTACGAGTTCAACCGAATGCCCTTCGGCCTCTCCAATGCTCCGGGACATTCCAGCGATTGATGGAACATTGTCTGGGGGACCTCAACTTCGAATCAGTATTGATATACCTGGATGACATAGTGGTGTTCGGAGCTTCCTTTGAAGATCACCTCCAAAAGCTACGACAAGTCCTAGGACGACTCACGAGATCATGGGCTCAAGATCAAGCCCAAGAAATGCCAACTGTTCCAACGGCAGATCCAGAAGTGGCCCCGACTCCAGAACACTGCGAGAGGTGCGGGCGCTCATAGGACTGGCTGGCTACTACAGGAGGTTTATACCCAAGTTTGCTCATTTGGTGGGCCCGTTGAATGAGTTACTAAGGGGCACTGCGGGGGCCCGAAGAAGCGTCCCGCTGACTGGGGACCCCGGCAACAAGAGGCCTTTGAAGCTGTGAAAGAGTTGCTGACCAGTGCTCCGATCCTGGCTTATGCACGGTTTGACACCCCATTCCTGTTGTACACTGACGGAAGCCTACATGGCCTGGGGGCCGTACTCATCCCAAGTTCAGGATGGACGAGAGAGAGTCATTGCTTATGGGAGCCGGTCCCTGAGAGACTCAGAGCGCAACCCTGATAACTATAGCTCCTTCAAACTGGAACTACTGGTGCTAGTGTGGGCCATGACCGAAAGGTTTGCCGAGTACCTGACAGGTGCAGAAGTGACCGTGATGACGGATAACAATCTGCTGGCACATTTGGAGAATGCTAAGCTCAGGGCACTTGAGCAGAGATGGTTGGCTCGCCTTTCAAAGTACCAATATCGCATCAAGTTCCGGTCCGGTAGGGAGAATGGCAACGCTGATGCACTCTCCCGAGTACCAGTAGGGCAGTCGACTCAGAGAACTGATGAAGAGCTAGAGGACACTGAAACTCCTGACCTTGGTCGCCTACCTATGCTCCAGGATGTGGCACATTCAAGTGGGGTGGCGTCCGGAATGACCCTGATGCTGGGGAAAACACTGGCTGATTGGGAGAGAGTCCAGAATGGCTGCCCGGACTTGTGGAAAGTGAGAGAGTGGGTTCAGAGCAAAATCTGGTCTCGGCCAGAAGAACGGGCTCTGCCTGACCCCAGAGGGCCAGAAGTTGTTGAGGCAGTGGGATAAGCTGACAGTTACCCAGGGCCTTTTGTGCCGGATCATATACTTACAGTCAGAACTGCAGCACCGGCAACAGATTGTTATACCCATGTCACTGGGGCCGGAGGCCGCCAAGGAAGCTCATGAAAAGGGAGCTCATTTTGGGAGCGAGAAGACGTTCAAGTGGCTCCAGTGCCTGGTATACTGTCCAGATCTGGCCGACATGGTGGCCACGGCATGTCTTAAGTGTCGACTCTGCGGGCTGAGTAAGAGCACTGAACAGCGGGCTCCTGTACAGACCATCCGCACCTCAGCACCTCTAGAACTTCTGATGATTGATTATGTACAGATTGGATACTCTACCTCGGACACTCTTACTGTCTAGTCATGACAGACCACTTCACCAAGTATGCAGTGGCCGTGCCCACCAGAGACCAGACCGCAGAGTCGGCCGCTGAAGCCGTCTGTAAGCACTTTATACAGGTGTTCGGATGTCCACAGAGGATACATTCTGACCAGGGAGCATGCTTTCAGGGTACTTTGATGAACGAACTATACCAGATCTATGGGATCGAACGCTCCCGCACCACTCCATACCACCCACAAGGGAACGGAGCATGTGAACGCTCAATCGCACCTTGCTCCAGATGCTACGTACTTTGGAAGATAGCCAGAAGGCTCAGTGGCCCGTATACTTACCCGAACTGATGTGGGCTTATAACAACAGGGTACACAGTACCACCGGATACTCTCCACATATGCTCATGTTTGGAAGAGCCGGACGGGAAATTGAAGATCTCCATATGCCCAATCCAATGGAGCCTCCACCGAGGAGTACTACTGCATGGGTGCAAGAGCACCGCCGACGCCTGAGAGCGGTCCACAAGGTTGTAGGGAACGCCTGGGGAGGTGGTACACCCCAATCCAAGACCAGTGCAGAGAGACGGATATGCTCCAGGTAATCGAGTGATGGTGAAAGCTAAACGGCCGTCTGGAAAGTTAGATGGGCGGTGGGAGGCGGTTCCATATACAGTGAAGAGAAGGGTTGACCCCGCTATTCCGGTCTATGAGGTAGAGCCCGTAGGGGACAGGGGGACCTTTCACGAAACTTGCACCGTAATATGTTGAGACGTTGCCATTTTGACGAGCCAGTGCAGGTGGAGGAGGCGCCTCCTCACGCTCAAAGTATGGGGGAAAACTCCTCAGATGAGGAGGGAGAGGAATGGTGGGTTGTCCCTGCTCAAGGGCCTGCAGAGGGTCCGGCTGTGGCAGGTTTACCACCTCGGTGTAATACTGAGCAGTCACCAGCACCTTCCTTGTCAAATATGCCTGACATCCCCGGTGTTTCTGAGCCTCTCACTCTGAGAAGGTCAGCGAGGTCTAATGCTGGTGTACCTCCACAACGCTATTCACAGGATGAGTTTGTGTGGGGAGGGTTGCCGAGGACAGCAACCTCTAGTGGGGTGGCATGTGAGAGATTGTAAAGTATTTTAGTTGACATTCTGCATTTTGGCCACTAGATGCCGCTAGTATTCCATGAAAACTTAGTCCTGCTGAGATGAGAATATGCTTGAGAGGAGGAGTCAAGGAGCTTGAGAAGAACCAGGAAGAGCCTCAGAAGTGAAGATTGTGAGTGATGGTGTCTGCAAACCCAATCCAGTGACATCTGAGCTACGTGGAGCCCCAGGGTGATTGGAATCACCGGAGAGAGGGGCTGTTAGCTGTTTCTCATACAAAGCTGGCACTTTGAAAAGCATATTGACTTCAATAAAATCTCTGCAAGCTGTGAAGTTTCACATCAGCCATCCAGCAAGGCCACAAGTGTGATTACAGGCCTGGGAATTTCCTGATGAGAGGCATCCGCTGTTACCAAGTGGGATCAGGTCAGTGAATCCAGGTTCTTGTGTGGACATTCATACTGTTTAGTGTTACAGTACTTGAACTACCTGAGACTGAGACTTAAGCCTGCATTAGTTAGTTAGGATCTGTTATTGGCAGGCTGCTTAGGATTGAACTCGCAGTGCAGTACGACTTGCAGGCTCTGCTGTATCTGCCCACGGCTAGGGTTGATCCTGCAGTGCAGCACGACTTTCAGGCTCTGCTGTATCTGCCACCGGTTAGGGTGTTTGGCTGGACACCAGTGGAGACTCTGGGGTCTGTGGTATAGGGTACCCTGTGTAATGCAAATTCTGTTATGTTTATAACTACTGTTATTGATACTTAATTAGTAAATAACGCTTTGGTCGCATATAAGCTGGTGTCTGTGTCGCTTTCCCTGTTCCGTGACTTCGCTGTATCCTGGGGTACCCTCGGTTCACAACAACTTGGCGTAGTCGGCAGGATACAGCGACCGTTATGGACGGGAACGCGGCGGGAGACCACCCCTGGCGCCAGTGGCACCGGATCAGGACCCAGCTCAGGGTGCGCAGGCGCATGTCCAGCTTGCCCCCAACAACATGGCCGCCCCAGTAGGATACATCCCTTTAGGGGGCACTGCAGCGCCATCTGCCAAAGTATTACGGTACAAACATGACGCTGCAGGACTGGACTGAAAGGGTGCAGAGTGTAGTCAAAATGTGTAACCTGACCCCGAACTGCGGGCCGAGGCTGCATTGGGAGCCCTAGAGGATGATGTCAGACGGGCAGTGATGGTGCGGCCCGACCCGAGAGAGACACCCTGGAGAAGATATTCTCACTGCTAGAGAAAGCTCAAGGGGGCGTGCCAAAGTGGTACAGTTACGGAGTCTCTTCTTTAACCGACTCCCAGCGGGAGGGGCGAGACCCTGATGCAATACTCCAATGCTGTACAGGAGACGCTAAATGAGATACAACGACGAGACCCTCGAGACCATGGGTGCCTTTCTGGGAGTGGATCGCCTGCTACGAGATCAGTTCATAGTGGGGCTTTCCAATAAGGTCTTACAGGATAAGCTACAAGAGATGACCGAACAACGGCCGACATGACATTCTACAGCGCTTACCTAGCCGCAGTAGAGAGAGAAGAAGAACCCCTACCTGCAGCGGTGAGAGTGGTGAATAGCATGCATGTGACAAGGATCGGCCGGGATCTGGAAGAATCAGAGTCCTTAAAGGATGTGGGTCCAGGGCTCCCGCGGGCGGAATTGAAAGAGCTTCGGCTGGAAGTGTCTCAGATGAAGGCAGAATCGCCCTGGCCTCCAGAACCTGTCCCGGCACCTCGTGCCACTCCACCCAGAACAACCCCGGTGAGGGGGCCAGGCAGAAGAGGGCCCCTCTGTTGGGTTTGCCGAGTACGGCCATATGGCCAGAGAGTGCCCAGAACAGGTAGCTTCTGAGCCGACGTTAAACTTCCGACCGCTGCAGTAGCTGAGGCCCTGCGGCGGTACACCCGAAAATTAAGCCCTCTGCGTGAAGAACGTGATTCTGTATGCCAGCAGCCCTGTATTAGAAGCCGAGTTGGAAGGCCGAAAGGTTTGCTGCCTAGTTGATACCGGGTCAGAATGCACTCTTATGCCTTTGAGTTCTTCGAGAGGCACTCTCGACATATGATGGAGCCCAAAGACGGAGCGCCATTAGGCTGACGGCTGCCGATAATAGAGAGATGGATATTCGAGGGATAGTCTGGATGCGGGTCCGACTGTTTGGGCAAGACATCGGCAAGAAAGGGGTCGTACTGGTGGACCATTCGTCCCGGAAAGGAAATGGACGTGACCCTGGGCATGAATATACTGAGAGACCTAGATCATCAACTCTATGCCAAGGAAGGGCCAAAGTACTGGCAAAGGGCCACCGCACACCGGCCCACCCAGAAGGTCTTGCAACAAATGGTGAGGAGCTGTAGCCTGCAAAGGAGTAACCTGTCCGGACAGGCCATTGGAGACGTGAGGGTGCTACGGAGGACTCCGTTGAAGATCCCACCGACAGGAGCGAATATTGATGCTGTCAGTGGGGCTGGACGACGACTGAATGGACTGGAGGTCCTGGATCGAGCCCGCTTATCAAGAAGGGACGCAGGTGCGCCCACTGGCAGCCCAGGCCCTTGCTGTTGTGAAGGACGGATGTGTGCCTATACGCTGCTGTAATGTTGAGGACTGCATGAGTTAACCGCCCCCGCAAACACCCTGCTGGCCAAAGTTTATATGTCCGAAGGGGTATCGCTCGACGAAGGGGCTTTACGCTGCAGCCAGATAGGAGATCAGCCTGGACCTATGCTGTGGAGATCCATTCAAGGGAAACCCCGACAGCGGAGTGGAACGGTCGAGTGGATCATGGCCCGTATGGGAGTGGACTGCAGAACCCTGACCCCGGGGGAACAAAACTGCTGGAAGACACCCTCTGGGAATTTCAGGAGGCCTTCTCAAGACATGATGAGGACTTTGGGTGTACTACAGCCATCGAACATGAAATCCCAACCGCGATGCTGCGCCGATCAGGAACGCCACCGGCAGATCCCACCTAAGATGTATCAGGAGGTGAAAGATATGGTGGCCAGCATGTTGGAGAACCGGGTGATCCAGGAGAGTCAAAGTCCGTGGGCTGCTCCGGTAGTCTTGGTGCGGAAGAAAGATGGGAGTCTCCGGTTCTGCGTGGATTATCGGAAGCTGAATGCCCAGACCGTCCGGGATGCTCTACCCCTTCCGCTGATTGAAGAGTCATTATCCGCCTTAAGCCAAGCAAAGTTCTTCTCAACTCTTGACCTGGCTAGTGGATACTGGCAGGTGCCGGTGGCCAAGAAGGACAAAGCCAAGACGGCCTTCATTCTACCTATGGGGCTCTACGAGTTTAACCGAATGCTCTTCGGCCTCTCCAATGCTCCGGGGACATTCCAGCGATTGATGGAACACTGTTTGGGGGACCTCAACTTTGAATCAGTATTGATATACCTGGATGACATAGCGGTGTTCGGAGCTTCCTTTGAAGATCACCTCCAAAAGCTACGACAAGTCCTAGGAGGACTACAAGATCATGGGCTTAAGATCAAGCCCAAGAAATGCCAACTGTTCCAACGGCAGATCCAGAAGTGGCCCCGACCCAGAACACTGCGAGAGGTGCGGGCGTCTCATAGGACTGGCTGGCTACTACAGGAGGTTTATACCCAAGTTTGCTCATTTGGTGGGCCCGTTGAATGAGTTACTAAGGGCACTGCGGGGGCCCGAAGAAGCGCCCCGCTGACTGGGGACCCCGGCAACAAGAGGCCTTTGAAGCTGTGAAAGAGTTGCTGACCAGTGCTCCGATCCTGGCTTATGCACGGTTTGACACCCCATTCCTGTTGTACACTGACGGAAGCCTACATGGCCTGGGGGCCGTACTATCCCAAGTCCAGGATGGACAAGAGAGAGTCATTGCTTATGGGAGCTGGTCCCTGAGAGACTCAGAGCACAACCCTGATAACTATAGCTCCTTCAAACCGGAACTACTGGCGCTAGTGTGGGCCATGACGAAAGGTTTGCCGAGTACCTGACAGGTGCAGAAGTGACCGTGATGACGGATAACAATCTGCTGGCACATTTGGAGAATGCTAAGCTCGGTGCACTTGAGCAGAGATGGTTGGCTCGCCTTTCAAAGTACCAATATCGCATCAAGTTCCGGTCCGGTAGGGAGAATGGCAACGCTGATGCACTCTCCCGAGTACCAGTAGGGCAGTCGACTCAGAGAACTGATGAAGAGCTAGAGGACACTGAAACTCCTGACCTTGGTCGCCTACCTATGCTCCAGGATGTGGCACATTCAAGTGGGGTGGCGTCCGGAATGACCCTGGTGCTGGGGAAAACACTGGCTGATTGGGAGAGAGTCCAGAATGGCTGCCCGGACTTGTGGAAAGTGAGAGAGTGGGTTCAGAGCAAAATCTGGCCTCGGCCAGAAGAACGGGCTCTGTCTGACCCCAGAGGGCCAGAAGTTGTTGAGGCAGTGGGATAAGCTGACAGTTACCCAGGGCCTTTTGTGCCGGATCATATACTTACAGTCAGAACTGCAGCACCGGCAACAGATTGTTATACCCATGTCACTGGGGCCGGAGGCCGCCAAGGAAGCTCATGAAAAGGGAGCTCATTTTGGGAGCGAGAAGACGTTCAAGTGGCTCCAGCGCCTGGTATACTGTCCAGATCTGGCCGACATGGTGGCCACGGCATGTCTTAAGTGTCGACTCTGCGGGCTGAGTAAGAGCACTGAACAGCGGGCTCCTGTACAGACCATCCGCACCTCAGCACCTCTAGAACTTCTGATGATTGATTATGTACAGATTGGATACTCTACCTCGGGACACTCTTACTGTCTAGTCATGACAGACCACTTCACCAAGTATGCAGTGGCCGTGCCCACCAGAGACCAGACCGCAGAGTCGGCCGCTGAAGCCGTCTGTAAGCACTTTATACAGGTGTTCGGATGTCCACAGAGGATACATTCTGACCAGGGAGCATGCTTTCAGGGTACTTTGATGAACGAACTATACCAGATCTATGGGATCGAACGCTCCCGCACCACTCCATACCACCCACAAGGGAACGGAGCATGTGAACGCTTCAATCGCACCTTGCTCCAGATGCTACGTACTTTGGAAGATAGCCAGAAGGCTCAGTGGCCCGTATACTTACCCGAACTGATGTGGGCTTATAACAACAGGGTACACAGTACCACCGGATACTCTCCACATATGCTCATGTTTGGAAGAGCCGGACGGGAAATTGAAGATCTCCATATGCCCAATCCAATGGAGCCTCCACCGAGGAGTACTACTGCATGGGTGCAAGAGCACCGCCGACGCCTGAGAGCGGTCCACAAGGTTGTAGGGGAACGCCTGGGGAGGTGGTACACCCCAATCCAAGACCAGTGCAGAGAGACGGATATGCTCCAGGTGATCGAGTGATGGTGAAAGCTAAACGGCCGTCTGGAAAGTTAGATGGGCGGTGGGAGGCGGTTCCATATACAGTGAAGAGAAGGGTTGACCCCGCTATTCCGGTCTATGAGGTAGAGCCCGTAGGGACAGGGGGACCTTCACGAAACTTGCACCGTAATATGTTGAGACGTTGCCATTTTGACGAGCCAGTGCAGGTGGAGGAGGCGCCTCCTCACGCTCAAAGTATGGGGGAAAACTCCTCAGATGAGGAGGGAGAGGAATGGTGGGTTGTCCCTGCTCAAGGGTCTGCAGAGGGTCCGGCTGTGGCAGGTTTACCACCTCGGTGTAATGCTGAGCAGTCACCAGCACCTTCCTTGTCAAATATGCCTGACATCCCCGGTGTTTCTGAGCCTCTCACTCTGAGAAGGTCAGCGAGGTCTAATGCTGGTGTACCTCCACAACGCTATTCACAGGATGAGTTTGTGTGGGGAGGGTTGCCGAGGACAGCAACCTCTAGTGGGGTGGCATGTGAGAGATTGTAAAGTATTTTAGTTGTCATTCTGCATTTTGGCCACTAGATGCCGCTAGTATTCCATGAAAACTTAGTCCTGCTGAGATGAGAATATGCTTGAGAGGAGGAGTCAAGGAGCTTGAGAAGAACCAGGAAGAGCCTCAGAAGTGAAGATTGTGAGTGATGGTGTCTGCAAACCCAATCCAGTGACATCTGAGCTACGTGGAGCCCCAGGGTGATTGGAATCACCGGAGAGAGGGGCTGTTAGCTGTTTCTCATACAAAGCTGGCACTTTGAAAAGCATATTGATTTCAATAAAATCTCTGCAAGCTGTGAAGTTTCACATCAGCCATCCAGCAAGGCCACAAGTGTGATTACAGGCCTGGGAATTTCCTGATGAGAGGCATCCGCTGTTACCAAGTGGGATCAGGTCAGTGAATCCAGGTTCTTGTGTGGACATTCATACTGTTTAGTGTTACAGTACTTGAACTACCTGAGACTGAGACTTAAGCCTGCATTAGTTAGTTAGGATCTGTTATTGGCAGGCTGCTTAGGATTGAACTCGCAGTGCAGTACGACTTGCAGGCTCTGCTGTATCTGCCCACGGCTAGGTTGATCCTGCAGTGCAGCACGACTTTCAGGCTCTGCTGTATCTGCCACCGGTTAGGGGTGTTTGGCTGGACACCAGTGGAGACTCTGGGGTCTGTGGTATAGGGTACCCTGTGTAATGCAAATTCTGTTATGTTTATAACTACTGTTATTGATACTTAATTAGTAAAGAACGTTTTGGTCGCATATAAGCTGGTGTCTGTGTCGCTTTCCCTGTTCCGTGACTTCGCTGTATCCTGGGGTACCCCGGTTCACGGTCTTACACAAGCGCAAACTGTCCAACCTGATGGAGCAGCAAGGAGGAGGAACGGCAAAAATCCCAGTGGTAAGATGTGGCGAGCTCCTAGAGACTCATCCAAAGAGACTGGGAGCTGTGGATTGCTGCAAAAGGCGGCTCTACAAAGTACTGACTTTAGGGGGTGAAGAGTTCTGCACATTGACTTTTTTTCTGTTATTTGTCCTATTTGTTGTTTGCTTCACAATAAAAACTAAGAAACATCTTCAGAGTTGCGGGCGTGTCCTGTAAGTTACATGATGCAAATCCTCAAACAATCCATGTTAATTCCAGGTTGTGAGGCACCAAACACGATAAAAGTCAAGGGGGTGAATACTTTGCAAGGCACCGATGTTCTGATAGT